>JABFOU010000197.1:0-11527 GCA_022817745.1 Scelioninae gen. 1 sp. ZL-2020 | reverse complement strand
ATGCATTATTTTTCACAATAGGTTTACTTCAAATGTATATGGTTTCAAAAACAAAACAAAACAAATAAACAACAAAAATGCTAAGTTAAAACAATTTTTATAACAAATTAGTTTTAACGTAACTTTTTTGTTAAAAAAAAGGTGACGTTAACGTTTACTTTTTTTTAACGGAATTATTTTATTTTAGTAAACTCCTTATGCAAGGACACTGTAATTTCTTTACAGTTGGTTCTAATATTATACGGGACATAGCAAGCAAATGTTCCATTTTTCATGAAAAAATTACGTTAAAATTTATAATAAGATAACTTATTTATTAATGAAAAATTGATTTATTGTAATGAAATATAATTTATAATTAGCTGAGTTTTTCCGTTACGATTCCCATTTAAATTTATAATATATTATTTTCCATTTTTATAATTGTCTAAAATGGAAAGTAGGTGTTAACAATGGAAAAAAATTATATAACGATAAAAAATATTATATAAATTTAAAGTAAAGATTCTGCCGTAAACACTAGTGCATTAAATATACATATTATACCTCTTGCCACTGCGCTTTGGTACGTTTCCCGTAGCAGAACATTCATTCAATTCTCGCGTTAAGTGTTCCCACTCTGCTTCATAATTCTCATGAGCTTTTACATTTTACAACGTTTTGTTAGCAAAGTAACATTTTTTTCTATTGCTTGTACAAGTCTCTCTTGCTGGTACATATTAATTTTTGATGCCCTGCGACCTTGATCATCATCCACTAATAAAATTACAATTATTTACTTATAAGTATAAATACAAAGTAGGGTATAAATAAAACCAGCAATAAAAGTAGTATAAAACTAATAAGAAAAATATACTAAAACTAAAACTCTACTTCTGAGCTTAAAAAATAAATTATGTTTAACCATATATGTTACAAATAATAAAAATAATGTATTTATTTTCTACAATATATTTTTTTAAATTATTTTAAAATGACTTTTTCAATTTATTATACTTACTCTTATTTATTCAATTTACAATAAAATAGATTAAATAGATCAACTTATTCACTATACGTCAGGAAACTGCAGAAAAATGAACTTAATAATAGTTTGTATATAAACAACTTAAGAAGAATTCACAGTATACTTATCATAGTCATATCACTATGCTTATATCATAGTATTATATACTATACTTTTGCTGGTACCAAAACTAATAACAATAATGGCGTTTTCACAATCAACAATATTTCTTGTTATTAAAGAACAGAAAATCAAGTTTTACATAAGTGTAACCTTTATCACCAACAAATATTGGAGAGAAGTGAATACGGCGTATCTCTACAATAACGACCAACTGTATTCTTAGGTTAACTATAATAAACTAGTTAGATACTATAATGAACTTTCACAACTAAATTAATTAAATGATAATATAAAACTACATAAATTAAAGATAGTTGAAATTTATATATATAAAAATATTCAATATATATATATATATACAGTAGAACCTGTAATAAATCCACCTGTAGTAGATCCACAGTTCTTAGATTTCAGTCACATAGATAAATATGTACTTATGTGTTAGTATCCCCACTCTATATTCAACAAGCATTACTTCCCCGCTATTTTGTAGAACGACATCTAGCACAATCAAACAGTATTATAATGTATAATACTGATTTGATTGATACTATAATCATAGTATAGGTACATAACGTGCCTAACCTCGTTTATGACATTTGACATAATATTATAGCATCCCTGAAAGCCCGGATTTACATAAAGTTAATGCAAATGTTTATAAGAATACGTTTTACACGAAATTTATGCAATGTTTGCATGAAGTTTTAATAAAATTAGCATGAAAGCAGCATCCCAATTTACATAATATTTTTATAAACATTATATGAATTTCACATAAATCATTTTTTTAAAAATTGATAAATGGAAATTTATAAACATTTCTTAAAATTAAAATAAATTTAAAATAACATTATTGTATAATGTATACAAAAATTAGATGCAAATTTGCACAATGTTTACATGATGTTTGTACGAATTTATAACTTACTTTTGCTGCATAATTATATAATGTTTGGAATTATTTAGGTAAATGTTTGAAATATTTTTTTGTAACACGTGAATGGATATCCTCGTTTATTTTATCTATGTATAGGGCGGAACATATCAGTTTGTAGCCCTTGGGCTATTATTGTATGATATTTTACCTCCTGCGTTCCTATCGCTGTCACTCCGCCCTTGTATCATAATATACTATTTCATCATCTCCCCTGCTCAAAAAATCGATATAGATTCGATATAGATTCCGATATTGGAACCTATTTGAAATCTATATAGATCATCATCACCTCGCAAACGAGTATTAAAATTAAAATTATTTTGTTTATACATTGAATAAAATTTATATGCATAATATGTAAAAAATGTGAGAAAATCGGCCTGCACTTATTAAATTAAAATACAAATGATGTATCAAAAGTTATTCAATAAATTATTATGTTGGTAACTTGCGTTTGCAATTCAGTTTGACATCCTCTTAAGGTGAAATCTCAGTTATTAATTACTAGAATAGGGTGTTAGGTTAGACACCTTCTTCCAAAATCCCTCACTTCTGAAACCCCCTCCCTCTCAGAGAGGTAAGAATTTGTTATTGAATTAATAATAATATAATATACAAAACCTAATATAATAATAAAGAATTGATTAAACCCTTCAATATTTCAATCATCTTATTAGAAGGATTTGTCTCATTACAGTGTTTCCTTAAATAATATGTGCAAGTAATATTTTTGCATTATATCAACATAATTAAAGTTTGTATAATGTGTGCACATTGTTTGCACAAGGTTTGCAAGATATTTTTATTTAGTTTGCAAGATGTTTACATGATGTATGCAAAATGTTTACATGAAGATCACATAAAATTTTTGAATCAGTTTGAAAATAATATATAAATAAACGGGCGGGGAATTTTTAATCTAATAGAATAGTCAATTATAAAATTATAGAAAGTATATGTTAACAAAAACCATGGTGTCAAAATGAGATCGGTAAATTACGTTTGCGTCGCTATAAAATAGGTTACGTTTACGTGCTATAGCATAAAAATTATGGTAATTACGCGCGAAATTCTAATGTATATAAAATGAAATACTTTTCTTTTTTGAATTGTTTGCTTCAATGAAATACTTTTTAAAATAAAAATGATAAAATTATATTAAATAGAGTAATAATTATTAATAATATTAAAGAAAACTAATTTGTAAATAAAACAAATTTTTGTTATATTGAATAAAATGAATATATGTAAATTTCTAGAAAAATTTTTTGAAAAAATAGTATATTAGTAATATATACTAGAATATATAGTAATAGTATATATACTAGTGAGAGAAGTAGGGCTTCTCCCAAGAGTGAGAAGTTGGCAGCATGAGCAAAGCAAGTGGTGACAATTCACACGAGTGGGAGAGGCCTAATTCTCTCACCAGTGAACTACGATATTTTTTCTTACAAGTGCGGCAGGTGTGTCTATATTTATTTATTTAATCATTTCTTTTTTATTTTTGTTTGTCTATTGTTTTTCATTTATATTTGCTTGTTTCTCAAAATTTCTCAAATGAGAAATTTTTGAAGGTTATTCAATAATATCGTGTTCAAAATGTTTCAACACTGAATTGTGCATTTATTTAAAAAAATTTTTTAATTGCATAGCATTTTAAAAATATTTAAAAAGTTTCTAAATGTTTTCAAAAGTTTTAAAATGTTTCTAAAATTTTTCACTGATTGTAGTTTTAGAACATTTTGAAATTCTCATAAAGTCAACTTGTTTCAATACTACAATTTTCTCGTGTCAGTTTTGAAACATTTTGAAAATTTTAGGAACATTTTAAAACTTTTTAAATATTTTTAAAATGCTATGAAAGTTGAAAATTTTCTAAAATAAATGCACAATTCAGTGTTGAAAAATTTCAAACGCGATATTATTGAATAACCTTAAAAAATTTCTCATTTGAGAAATTTTGAGAAACAAGCAAATATAAATAAAAAACAATAGACAAACAAAAATAAAAAAGAAATGATGAAATAAATAAATATGGACACACCTGCCACACACTTATTCGAATTCGAAAATCACAAATAATACATAAAATGTAAAAAAAATGTAATAGTGAAAAAAACACGAGTCTACAGACAATTGTAAATTTTAGACTTATATAGTCTAAAATTTACAATTGTCTGTAGACTAATGTTTTTTTTTTAATGTGAAAATTCGAGTTAACCAATAAAACGTGTTCACTGATAAATAAAAGTCTTGATACTTAATGAGTTTTAACAAAGAAATTATTATACCCCAACCTCTCGATACCACAACGTTTAAGCATGTTTTAATTGCATTTATTTGGGCTATAAATCTTGTTTTTTAATATTGCAAGTAAATATAATTGTAAAAATCATTTTTACATGATAAAAAAGGAATTTGGCACAAATTTTTGAGTTCAAACATCGTTTGATATTTATATTAGCCCGTTGTATCATATATCTACTGACGTTTTAATACGTACAAAACAGCATAATTTCAAAAATTCATAACTTTAGTTTAACAAAAAACGCCAACTTGAAACTTTGGGATTCTCTAGTCCTATAATAAACCTTCATTTTCCCAAAGTTTCATTACATTTGGTTTGGAAAGATTTTTGCTAGACACGTATGAAAATACTGATTTTTCCGAAATTACGTATTTCGCAGGTGATAAAATTAACCAAATATCTGTTACAAACTGCGATTTTTACGAAAAAAGCATTGAATGGTCAATAAGGAAGATATTCTTAATAGTTGTAATGATTGGTTAACAAAAATAATCGTTAAGAACGAATATTCAATATTGCCAAAATTGGCGTAAAATGCTCCTGAGAAAGCTAATGATTATACGCATATTTCAGTAACTTAACTTCGAAGTTAGGGTTCAGTAAAATTTGTGCTTTAAAGTTTGGTTCATAAAGAGTGATATGATTAATATAAGTTTGATTATTCACTTGATATAACTTAGGATAAAAAAATTTAAAAATTACGAAAATAACGCGAAATTTTAACTTTAAATATTTTTTAAACAGTGAACAATGCATGGAAAAAAACAATCTTCACGGATTATTAACTTTTTTCATGAGTACTAATCGAGATAAAAATATTAACCTAAAAAAAATACGATTTTTTACACTTTTTAAAATTTCATTGGAATGACCCACCTGTTTTTTATTCCTTTGATAGAATACACTTGGCTTTCAACATGCTCTTCTAAAAAGGATTTTTTGAAAATGACAAAAATAAAATCTGAAAAATTCAGAAAATCAACCTTTGAAAAGTCAGAAAATCTGTCAAAAACATTATTTTCATCAATTTGAAAATTTTGTTACTTGATATCATAAAAATTTTTGACTAACACCGAAAAAGTACAAAATATTCAGAATATACTGAAAGGTTTCTTTTAATTGTATATAAATATAGAATAAGTTTAATTTTCTTTTTCGATAATTAAACGAAAATGATATCTCTGAAAAGTCTTAATTATCACAATTTTCCAGACATTTTTCAGAGATTTTTTCGAAATGTTTTAGATTTTTTTCTTGAAAAATCGAGAAAATTTGCCAAATCGAGTTTGGTCTCGACTTGGCAAACAATTGGAAAGTTGCATGTACATTTGATTCTCCATAATTTACGTTTCATATCTCATTCTGACAGCGACGAACTGTAATTTGAATGGCATCAAGAAACATTTCACTTTTACATCATTCAAATTTACAAGTGATGTTTCTTCTTCTAAATTGGAGCATAAAAAAACTCCAAGATTTGCTGAAGGAATACCTACATCAAAAAATTCTCAACTTTTGCAAATTTTGAAATTTGTAAAAAGAAATTATCTTCGTGCTGGATAATGTTTTTTATCACACAAACGTCAGTTTTAATTAAAACACAGTTGTTCGGACATCGAATTTCTAAGAAAAAATTTGATGTTTGCAATTTACGGTATTGTATGCAATTTTCCAAATCATCTTTATTATGTACATGAAAACCATAGTTAACAGTTTTTTTTTGGTTCATTATTGCTTTGAATATTATCCCTTTCTGCAAAACGGTATGCTATTTGCGTTAGTGACATGTGAGGTTTCCAAACTAATTTTCTGAATAAACGCATATTATTTTCATACGGAAACGCAGAAAAAGACTCCAGGGAGTCACCGACGTTAGCAACATCATCTGCAAGATGCAACAATCTGTGTACATTATATGAAAAAAAAGATGGAGAATAAATAACTTCACTCCTTTCAACAAATTTTTTTAATGCAATATCTGCAAATACTAAGTTTTCCTTTGACCGGTGGTAATATAATAAAGATCGTAATGCTGAGTGTAAAAAGAGAAAGGTAATGTATTCTTCTTTTGGAATAAGATTATGTAAAATAACTATCCCTGAAAACAACAAAAACTGTCGAAATTCTGTAGCCTTAAACGTTTCATATTCTGCAGGATTTTCTGGTTTCCTTGCGAATTCCTTTGGACAATATTTGCTTATTCGTTTCATTCTCATTGAAAATATCTTTTTTTTTATTCAGTGCTAGTTTACATTTTATTGAGTATAATCCTGGAAACCAAACTGTAAACAGTTTTTTCACAACGCCGAGAAGTACGAGGTGCATATATTCAAAAGGTACGTGAGTTACGATATTAATTGGAATATGTTTAAGGGGTGAAAATCCATTTAAATGATGATTTTTATCAGTACAATTGATAAAATCTTCATGAGTTCTTGATTCAAAATTCATTCCGAGTAAAACCTTTTTTGTTCTTCTTTGTTTTTTAACTATTACCTTAATTTCACTTGCAACTATTGTACACTTTGAACAGGGGTTATCAGATGAATGTGAATTGTGGTTTAAAATAAAGGCTGTGGCAGGTACATCAGCTACAAAACATCTGTATAACACAGGAATTTTTTTTCCTTTGTAAACAATTCCACCATTGTCTTCAATTTTTATAACCTCTTCAACAAATGCTTCAAAAAAAGTTGTTTGCGTCAAGAGGTTTTGTGCGTCCTTTATAAATTCCTATTACTGCAACACTTGAGTTTTGAATATTTATAATTCTGCACTGTATAGGCCAAATGCTTGATCGTTTGTACAATCTGGCACCATCGGTATGAAAATCTATTATAAGATTATCAGGAATTATTTCATCAGGAGTATTTTGCAAAACTTTCAATAACGAAACTTCTAAACCGATGTGGAGGTATTCACCGGGATTAACTTTTTTTATAGTTGGTGCTTGACGAGGAGTTTTCAATAAGGTGCGACTATCAGCAGGTAGGTATGATAGACAATGATGAGACTTTATTACACGCAAAATTCGGTTCCCTTGTAGATGATTCATTCCAGTTTCTATAAAAGCTGCAGCTAAAGCAGTTCTAAATTCATTTCGTTCAGTAGTATCACATTTCGAAGTATAATTACTTCGAAAGTAATTATACTTCGAAGTAATTCATTATCTATATTAGTTGTTCATTATCTATATTTTCATGAAATATTTGTTCAAGTAAGATTTCATTTGAATTTTGTTGATTATTAAATGCATCTATATTATAATATAGATACAGTATCTTAAAATGTCATGTTAGACAGAGAGAACCATATATTTTCATATTATATAAACAAAGATATTTTCACAGCTTATACAATTCCATTTTTCACACACATTGAGTTTCAATCTTTTAACGACAATTATTGTATATAAATATCTAATATATATCAAACAAAAAAAATTAGACAAATATATAATTAATATTTTTTTTCATCAATTTCAAAATTTATTTCCGTTAATAAATTATGTATCTTTATTTTTAATATCTTAATTATTTATATATATATATTTATACATATAAATATGAATACATAATAAATAAATAAAGAATAAAAAAATAAATATTTATAAAAAAAAATTTTTTTTCAGAGATAAAACAGAGCATGTTGTTACGAAAAACGTGCTTGCTTATTCTATCAAGTATTTCATAATTTTCTTTCTGATAGTTCCACTTTAAATAAAATATATTTTTCTCTTAAATATTTTCTTTCAAATAAATTATGAAATCTTACTTTTGTATTATTTATTTCATACCCTGCAAATGGTTCACATAAAACGATCACGCAACAACATAACAAGTAGCAAATGCGATGTATTCGTGATCGGTTTGTCTCCACTAATGTTTTTGGCTCTACAACTAACACATTTATTAACGTGAAGTGAGTACTGACGTGCAGATCTGTGTTTAGTCTAAACAGCGTTGCCAGTTTTATCATAGAATTTTCGTGTTTTCACGTAGCATTCTGTTTCTGGCTGAGGCTACAAAAACTCAGTGTTATTAAAACTCTAGAACTTTGTTTCTCTTTCTAACCAGAACCGGAATGTTTCGTGAAGACAGAGTAGCCCTCTGGTGAAGAACATCATGCGCTATGTAAATGAGGCCAGAGACTGGTAAAGATGTAACTAGTTTTGGTGGGCAAATGTTTTAGTACAGATACAATAGAAATACTCAAAGATTAATATTAATTTTGTTATTTGAAAGTGTTTATTTCGTGATAAACTAAATCGGTCCACATGCATGCTATATGGATGGTTGGTTAATCTATTAATGGATGATTAATGTATAAAGTTTATAGATTCAATGGTTACAAACTAACCTAACTGTTTTCGCTGGATATAAAAATATTTTCTTGAGTAAGTTTTTTGTTGCAAATACTTTATACGAAAAATCGTCGCACTCTCATAAATTATGAAATTTATAATCTTTTTATCGGTAGTTCATTTTTTGCATTTTTTTTTCTATTTCAGTTTAATACAATGTCTGAAAAATATACGGATAATTCGGAATCAAGTAATTCTGATTCTGATAAATCCTTGTTAACAGCAGAAGTAAGTCGTCGACCTAAATGGAAAATAACAAAACCAAAACGATATTTAACTAAACCGTCAGAAAGCGAGTCAAGAAATAAAACTAAAAAGATACGTAATTACGATAAAGATATAAATGATATTAAAAAACATATGGAAAATGAGCTTAAAGATAAAAGGCAATATATTGTACAGAAAAAAACTAGAAATCAGTGAGTGATGTTTAGTACATCAATAAGCAATGTTGACAAAAATGAATTAAATTTATCCCTTTCGTATTTTATGTTTTTGTTAATTGTAAAGATTATCAAAGATAACTAAAATAAAAATTTAATTTTTATAATCTTTATTGTTTATCTTTTGAGGTTACGACTTTCAGTCCTTTTCGACATTGATTATTGAATACTTCTATTTTGCCACGTATTATATTTTTATTATAAAATGATAAATAAATTTAGATTAAAAAAAAATATATTTTTGAAAGTGCAAAACTTGAAATACATATCAATGTTCTTTGTTTATGGTTGATAAACATAAATTAAAAATAATTCCTATTTTTGATCAGAAAAAAATTTTTTAATGTGAAATGTCAATCATTAATTACTAAAATAGATTGTTTTGAAATGTGTCAGCGCATAAAGTGTTTTGAAAGAATGAATCATTATTTGCGTGATTTAATTCTTTTCTTTTTATTTTACAAAGGCAACATATTCAATTTATAATTAATTTATTGAGCTTTCAACTTCATTTGAAACATTTCGAAATTCAAAAATAAAAAGCTAACTCTTCGTATACAGAAATCTTAACATTTAATATTTCGAAATGAAAAATAATACTAAGAAGAAATAAGTTAACATGAGTAAATGATATTAACTTGAATTGAATCTTTTTTAATTCGAAAAATAAAAAATTAAAATCTTAACATAATAAAGAAGAATAAAAACAATAAATAAATAATAACCTTAGCGTTACGATACAAAAATTAAAAGTTTTATTTTAAATGAAAATTAAATTTTTATCGATTCAATATTGCGAAATTATTGTATCAATATCAAACCAATGTATAAATACCCCTCGAATTAAGGTGAAATGTCAATGGCGCATGAACTCAGAATTGATATAACCTCACTTTTTAGTATTTTTTGAACTTTTATTACTCAAAGAAAAATGAAAATCTGTCAGTTTCAAATAATTAAATTGAATCAATACTAGAAGATGAAGTAAAGATGAATTGAATTTTTGTTAGTTTAATATATTTATTTAAAAAATAAAATATTCATTAATTTAATATGTGTATTTCTTATAATTTACGAATAAAAAAACTTAACAAAACTTCATTTTGTTATAACTTTCGCCTGCACATTTATATTTTTCCAATCTTGTAATATCATTTATACTGAAATTATTTTTTAATGCTAAAACTTATGGTATTTTCATTTTGCAAAGATATTCACTAACCTACATCGAGTAGATATACAACAAATTCTAAGTTTAACATGTGGTTTATTATATTGTTATTCGAAGAACTGGCTAAATTCAATTGTTTGTTCCACCTCAGTAAGTACATACATCGAATATGTTTATCAATTTCTAGAAATAACGTTCTGTTTATTATTTTCCAGTCGTGGCAACGGTCAAAAGTTAAACTAACCTAGGTTAGTTCAACTTTCAGCACGCTGCCAACGACTGAAAAACGTCGTACAAGCCTCGGGTGCAGTGGCGCCCTCGGATGTAATATACTATTTCATGCCTGGAGAAGTAGAAAGCTACGGTGCTTTCGTATACCTCCAGCCGAAATTGTTAACTTTCGTTCCGCTACTCACGGCACAAACCGAATAATATCGTACAATTCTCGGACGCAATAATATACTATTTATTTCAAGAACTGGTTCGATTTTTTTAGTTTATAAGCTTAATTATTTGTTTTATTTGAAAACCTGAAAAAATCTACTTGACTTTGAGTTGGGTAGATTATTAAATATAAAATGCTGATGAATGCATTACAACTTGTTATTATTTGCAGATGTATAAATGATTCATGTGCAACTGAAAAAGCAAAAGATGACAGGTACTACTACCAAATACATATATACAACTTCTACTTTTCTTACAATAAAAATAATACTTTTATTAATGAAATTATCTGTTTATATTAATGACATTAGTTAGTACTACAGTTATTAGTTAGTATTAGTGACACAAGTTATTATTGCTTCATATTATTTTAAGGTTACCCGTAATAGATTTATCTGAAACGCAAACACTCAACGAAGTCAGGCAAACCTTCAAAATTATATACATATATATATATACTTTGTATCATTATATATATATATATTAGACTGACCGTTAAAAAACTTTTTCCCCCCTTAAGACAAAAAAATGCCAAATTCAAACGCTTTTTTCTAGTTGAAAATCAAAGAAATCAAAAAATCTGTACGGAATATTAAAATTTGAAGTTTTCTTAATAATGGAAACAAGATTTTTCATTTGTCAAGTTTCTCTTACATTTAAGAAAAATCAGCAAATGTAAAGATTTTTTAAAAACGTAACTACTCCATGAAAAAGTATCGTCAATAC
>JABFOU010000196.1:0-11547 GCA_022817745.1 Scelioninae gen. 1 sp. ZL-2020 | reverse complement strand
AGTTAATTCAACTCAACACAACTTTCTTTCTTTCTTCAATTTTATCTTTAAAAAATATAATTTTTTTCATTTGCATTACAACTTTGTTTTAATTTTTTTTCTCATTTCTTTTTTTTAATATATTTTTTCTATTTGTATAAATCTATTTATTTCATATCGCTGAATTATCAAAAACCGCATCATCACAAATTTTACTTGATTTTTAGTTAGAATGTTTTAAAAATAAGATAAATCATATATTTTTTGTGTATTCTGCGTGAAGTCAAAATTTTTCCTATATCTTACCTTTTAATGATATGATTATTTTTTGTTAATTATTATTTTGGACTGTTTTTGTAATTGCTTGTACAATACCATTTTTTGTCATGTTTCTCACAATATTATTTCAGTTTTGTTTTAGAATATCACAATGTTTTGTGAGAACGACATCTCACATTATGATTATGTGAGACTGCAATATTCTTATTTTATCATTTTTTATTTGAAATTTATTTAAGATTTTAATAAAGTACAAACTAAATTTTTTGTATTTTAATTTTATTTTTTATTTTATAACTATATCATTTTTTAATTTATTGTTATTATTTCAGATTTTCGTAAATTATAAACGGAACCAATATTTTTTTAATTTGTAATTTCACAATGTTTTGTTAGAACAGCTGCAATATTTTAATAGTATAATATTTTTTGTTTAAATATTATTTTTAATTTTATAACACAGTATAAACTCAATTTTGTGTTTTCAATTTGTTTTATTAATTTAATTTTATTATTTATGTTTTCGTTTTCTGATTTTATATTTTTGAGTAGATTTCTACGTAATATAATTTTTTTTAAATATTATTTTTGATTCTAACAAAGTATAAACTAAATTTTTTTGTTTTGTTTAATTTAATTTTTTTATTTATTAGTTTTTTGTTTTTTGATATTATATTTTCGAGTTGATTTCTGCGTAATATAAATATATTTCGTAAAATCTTTTATAATAAAAATGATTATCTTTTTTTAAATCAAAGCAATTTAGTAGAAAACAACTGAAAACTTGAAATCCATTTGAAAAATAAGTAAATTATTATTTTTGCTACTGTTGCAGCTAAAATATATAAGTTTAAATAAATAATTTCTTTGTTTTACGGAATAAAAACAAATTAAAAAGGTAAAATTATTGAATAAAGTGCAAAAAATAAATTTATATTTTATAATAAATAAACAATTGTAATTTGTGGTTAGGTGTGATGTTTGCGAACGCATGTGTGTACCGGCGTCTCTGCTAAAATTATCGAGAATTGTTAATTTCTTTGGCGAAAAAGACGTAAGTGCGTTAAATTGTGATCGACAAACAAGTGTTTATGCGTGAGAAGTTGAAGTTTTGAAAAATTGGAAATACGTTTTAAAAATTTCTGCGAGTTTTTGTAAAGTAGCGAAAAGTTAGGTTAGGGCAGACGGAAAATGCCGTTGAAAAAAGCAGCGTCGGCGGTCGGGGAGAAGAAGGACGGGAGATACGCGGCAAAATCAACAACTTCGAACAAAGATCCGAGACAACAAACGTTAGACGGAAAAACGAAAATAACGAAGAGCGTTACTTTTGAAGATCCAGGTAATAAATTCAAAGATGAACTCGAAGAATGGAAAAATGCGATAAAAGCGGAAATTAGTAAAGTAAAAATAGAGAGATTAGAATTAGAACGATTGAGGGAAGAATTGCGTGTTAAAGAATTAGAATGGGAAAAAAAGGTAAGCGAATTAGAAAATAGAATTGAAGGGTTAGAAGAGAGAGAGAGAGAAAGAGAAGCGTACGCGGAATCCTTGAGCACTGGTTGTTCTGACGGGAAGTCGTCGACGGGGAGAAAGGGAGGAAACGCTTCGAATTTTGGATCATCGTGGAGCTTGAGCAGTAAGGTTAGTTTATCAGAATACGAAGTGAAAAAAATGAAGGAATTAGTTTTGGGGAAAGAAAAATTCGAGCGAAAAAATAATATTGCTATCAAAGGGTTGGTAACTGAAAACGATGATCTGAAATTGGAAGTCAAAGAATTTATTGAGAGTAAATTAGAAATACAGATTAATATTGTGGAAGCTTGGAAAAGCGGAAGGGTAGTTATTGCTAAAACTGGAACTTTGGAAGAAAAAATTAGAATTATGAAAAACAAGTATAAATTAAAAAACGAGAAAATTTATATAGAAAGTGACTTGACTTATGACGAAAGACAAATCCAAGAAAAAATTGCTAAATGGGTGAAAAAGAGCAAAAGTTTGGGAAAAGATGTTAAAGTGGGGCAAGGTAGGGTGAGAATTAACGGTAAATGGGTTAGGTGGGAAGAAGTAGAAAATAGAGATCAAGAGGAGTTTTTCGAATAAGCCAGGAGCGGAGAAACGGGAAAAAAGAAAAATTAAAAAAGGAGGAAAATTCAAAAATAATCGAAGGGAAAAAGATATTGTTTTGGAATGTAGCAGGTTTGTTTAATAAAGACAGAGAATTCTGGGAATTTGTGGAAAGTAATGATTTTGTAAGCCTACTAGAAACCTGGGTAGACGAAAAAAGGTGGGAAAATATGAAGAAAAAATTATCAAGAGAATTCGATTGGGAAATAGATTTCGCAAAAAAAAAGAAAAACAGAGGTAGGGCAAAAGGAGGTATATTAATAGGAATTAGAAAAGGTTGGGCGAAGGAAGGAAGTAAAATTTTAGTAAAAATGGGCGAAGGAATGGTGAAAACAACAATTAGGGATAGGAACATGGAATTGCAGATAGTGTCAGTTTATAATTCGGAAAATTGCGAGGAAATACTTGAAGGGTTAGAAAATATTGAAGAAAGTGAAAAAATTAAACTAGTAATAGGCGGAGATTTCAATATAAGGGTGGGAGAAATGGGCGTTTTTTATGGGAGGGAAGAAGCTGCGAATTATAGAGAAAGAAAAAGCAAAGATAAAATTGTAAGCAAAAATGGAAAGAATTTGATAGATATTATAGAAAACAAAGGTTGGAGACTACTCAATGGCAGTTTCGCAGGAGATGAAGAAGGGGAGTACACTTTTGTGGGAAATAGAGGAAACTCCGTAATAGACTATATCATTGTTAATGACCAAAGTTTGGAAATTTGTGAAAAGTTTAGAATTCTGGACAGGGTGGACTCGGACCACGTCCCGCTCTGCCTAATGCTAGAAGGAATCCGTCCGATGGAGAAGAAGAAAGAAAACAAGTGGAAGACGATTGCATCCTGGACAAGAGAAGACATCACCCGATTCAAGGCAAATTTAGAAAGAATGAAGAGAGTAATACAAATGAATTCTAGTGTAGAAGAAGAATGGACAAGTTTGAGAGAAGATATCCGGAAGGCAACAGTCAAAAAGAAGATTAAGATAAAAACAAAGAAGATTGGATACAAAGTGTGGTGGGACAAGAGATGTTCAAGAATGAAGAAGAAAGTTAAAAAGGCATACGGGAAGTGGAAAAGAGGATATCAGCAAAAAGAAATATACTTAGAAGAAAGAAGGAAGTGGAGGAATTTATGTAAGGAAAAGGAGACAAAGAAAAGAGAAGAAGAAGAAGCCCAGCTGAGAAGTTTGAAGGGAGAAAATGAAGTATGGAAATATCTCAATAAATATAGAAAAAGAAGAGAAAAGGTAGAATGTAATATAGAAATAACTACATGGAAAGAGCATTTTAGAGAATTATTAGAGGGGTCAGAAGTGGAGGTCAAGGGAGCAGAGCAAGTACGTTTGGAAGAAGAAAAAGAAGAAATTGAGTTGAAAAAAGCAGAAACTTTGGCAGCAATCAAAAAGTTAAAAAAGAAGAAGGCGGCAGGAGTAGACGGAATCAGCAACGAACCATGGATATTTGGAGAAAAGATACTGAAAGATCGACTTCATGGCATTTTCGAGAAAATCTGGAAAGGAGGAGGACTACCAGAAGAGTGGAAATTAGCTACGGTTATACCATTGCACAAAAAAGGAGATAGGGATGACCCGAAAAACTATCGGGGAATCTCACTCCTATGTTCAGCATACAAAATTTATTCGGAAATCCTGAGAAAAAGGTTAGAAAAAGAAGAAGAGGACATAGGATATATTCCAGAGAGTTAAGGGGGATTTAGAAGAGGAAGATCGACCATTGACAACATATATACGCTAAGTCATATAGTTCAACGGGCAAAACAAAAGAAGAAGAAAGTTTACGCAGTATTTGTCGACCTGAAGGCGGCCTTTGACAACGTGAATAGGACGAAGCTGTGGGAGATAATGTACAGGGCGGGATTCAGCAGCTACCTCATCGAGAAAATAAAAGAGCTGTATACGGAAACGAAGGTAAATGTGAGAGTAGGAGAAGAAATATCGGAGGTCTTCTGGACGGCAAAGGGTTTGAGACAGGGATGTCTTCTGAGTCCAATCCTGTTCAATGTTTATATAGCGGGTCTTGAAAATTGTCTGCGCATGAGAAATATAGGAGGTATTAAGATCAGGGAAATGAGAATATGGTCACTAGCGTATGCCGACGATATGATATTGTTAGCAGAAGGAAGAGAAGCGTTACAAGACATGATGGACAGCATGAGGAAATTTTTAGATGAAAGGGAGTTAATTCTTAGTACCGAGAAAACAAAAATCATGATTTTTAATAAAGGAAGGAAAGGGAAAAAAGAAGTATGGAAATGGAAAGGGAAAGTTTTAGAGGAGGTTGTAACCTTTAAGTACTTGGGATTTACTTTAAACAGAGATGGTAACTATAAAAACCACATAGAAGATCTGAAAAAGAAGGGAAAAGCAGCAGCTTGCAAAACATGGGGTTTAGGCGAAAGAGTTTGTAATAATTTCATTAGGAGGAAAAGATTATTTGGATATTTAGTCAGAAGTGTGATGGCGTATGGGGTTGAGATATGGGGTTGGGAGGAAAAACCAGATCTGGAAAAAGTACAAAACGAATATTTTAGGTGGATCCTAGGCTTAGATTTTCATACCCCTAGGTATATAATTAGGAAAGAAGCAAAAGTAGATAAATTGAAAATTGAATGGGGAATTAGAGCAGTAAAATTTGACCAGCAAATTAGTAGTAGGGGAACAGAGCGTTTAGTCAAACAATGTTGGCTGGAAAAATCAGAGGACGGAGAAATAGATCAATATAGTAAAGAGAGAAAAAGGTTTTTCAACAAGTTAGGTTGGAGTAAATCGGAAATAGATAACATGAAAAACGCAGGGACTAATGTGATAAGTACAGTGAGTAGAAGAATGCGGGATATAGAATTACAAGAATCAGATAAGCAAATAAGAGAAAGTAAATATAATAGGAGGTACAAATTTATAGTTAAAGACGAATTACCGAATTATTTAGAGAGCGATTGTAAAGCGAAAGATATTGTAATAAAAGCGAGACTGAGATGCGGCAATTTCGAAAGCGATAATAAATATTGGTTACAGGAGGAGGATAAGAAATGTTTATTTTGTAATAGCGGTAGTGATAATTTAGAACATAGGATGAACGAATGTAATGTAACAAAAGGATGGTTTGATGTGATCGACGGTTTTGCGCATGAAAAAATACGAGAATTGTTAAACGAATGCATGAACCGAGAGATGGTAGAAATATTTAGAAAAATCATGTACGAAGAAAAAAGGATAAAAGTTAGTAAAGAAGAAGCCGAAAAGTAGACAAGTAGTGTAGAGCAGAGACGTCAAAGAGTGAGAGGAAAGAATGAGTGGGAAAATAGGTTTAGTAATATGCTCGACGCAATGTATGTATAGTAATGTTAATAATAGATTAAATATGTAAAACGTTTGGAGAAAAAGCTGTAATTTTTTATGTGATATAGAAAAGAAACTTTAACAGACTGTGATACTAGAAGCTATTTTAGTATAGGAATGAGGAATGAGTCAGATTAAGGTTAATTATTGTAAATCAAGTCCGTTTCCTGGCCATATGGCTGAAACTTAATAAATAAATATATATATAAACAATTGTAATTTTATTTTTGAAATGATAAAATCGTACAACGTTAAATATAATGTGACACTTTACACTGAATAGTACGTTGGTTATTTAAATATATATATATAATAAATATAGTTTTTTTATAATATACATATCAGTAATCAACAAATATTAATATTTTTTAAAAACATTACATAAATCTTTTTTATCACATTTAGCACAAAAGTACTATTAAAGTAGTTTTTTCACGGTGAGACATATATTTGAATTTTTATGTTAAATATACAAATTTTAAAGTATTATTTGAATATATGCCTCACTGCGAATAAACTACTTTAAAGCTTCAAGTTCCACTCTTTTTGGGAACGGGAGTGCAGAAATAAGAGTTGATTAAGATGATCTGCTGTTAATCTGTTACGTTTGTCAGTTTTTATGTCTCCTGCGGTTGAAAAAAGACGTTCGCAAGGTACAGATGATGCCAGTAAACTACAAAACTTCAATCCAAGTGAATGAAGAACTGGATAATTCTGCTCCTGGGTTTTCCAAAAGTGTAAAGCACTCTCTGTGCGACTTATGTTAGGCTGTGCCACGTAAAATGTTAATTCGTTCTCCCCAGCTCCGATTTTTGGCTTATCATTTGACATCGCTAAAGTATCATGATGTTGCCAAAATTTAGATATATTTGATTTTGCGATTGTTTTTTGTTGCTCATTGACTTTCTCTGAACATGGTAAATTGCAAAGTGTTTCGATATACCGTATTGCTTTAGAAACTGCTTCAGGATTTTTGAAGTGAACTTTTTTGAATCTTGGATCCATTATTGTGGATACTGCAAGCATCTGATTCATTTCGATTCCGCCAAATCTTCCTGTTATGCATCGCAATAATTGATTTTTAAAGTTTAAACCTAATTGAGTTTTCGTTTCTAATTCTCTGATATTACGTTCTACACAACTAATCAAAGGAATAACCATACTGCAAGTTGGAAAATCACCACTGACTTCTCTTGAAGCAATCTCAACAAACTCCAACACATTAGTAACATCCTTCAAGATGGAGATTTCGTCTCTAGGTATTATCTCAAAATTTGGAAACTTATTTTTTGCTAAAACCATGGAGACAAATTGCTCTAATTCAATGTATCTCTGGAGCATGTAAAAAGTAGAGTTCCACCTTGTGGCGCAATCATTAATCAATTTCAGACACTGATTCTCAGATTGTCCCATCAATTTTTGCATTTTTAACAGTTCATCATTAGCCTGAATGCTATACCTGAAAAAAGATACTATACGTCGTACCTGTAACAATTATAAAATTACTGTTAAAAATTTATACTATTTATGTTGAAACAAGGTGATATTTCAGTGCTAGAGACTCGGAGTTAAGATGTTTTTAATTAATTTTACTGCGATTGTATTTAATTATATTTTAAATATTTACACAGTGCAATAATTTCTTCTCAAATAAGAAATTTGACAGATATAGGTTATTTTCACAAATTATTTGTATTAACAAACTTATTTATCAAAATTCTATTCTAGTGAAAATGCACTGAAATATCACCTTAAATAAATGTCAACTAAATCAAAACGTAATAAAATATTGCACACAATGTAAATATTAATTGTTTTAATTATACCTTCGTCAAAATAGTTTCGATCTCCTTCGAAATACAAAATGTGTCTTTCACTAATAAGGCCAACTGATGTGCGAAGCATCAGATTTGTTTCGATTTTCCGAAACATTCATTTATAGCTTTTACAATATTTGGGGCTCCGTCACTGACAGCTACAGCAATCTTGTCCTTGTCCACTTTGAACTCTTGAAGTACTTCAGTCCGTTTCTCATTCAAATAATTTGCAGTGTGACGTTCTTCTAATGAAATGACATCAACAGTTCCTTTTTCTAATTCTAAATCCTTTGTCAAATAATGTAATGTAATACCAATATAGCTCCTTTTTGACAAATCGCTCCAAACATCAGTTGTTAAAGAAAAGTGTTGGTACTGTTGTAATTGGGCCACAAAATCAGCTTTGATTGCATTATATCGTCCTTCTAAAAGTCGTGTTAATGTCTGTTTTGATGGAGGCATGTAAAGAGGTGCAAGTTTTTTTAAGAGAGTCTTAAATCCTTCATTTTGAACGGTTGATATAGGCAAGAGATCTTTCACTATCATGAATAATATCGTATTCGTCACGTCTTCTGCATTTTTCCCACCATCTGTAAACATAAAACATTAAAAAATATTCGAAATATCGATCGACATTTTTACTTAAAATATAATACCTTTGAACGAATTAATTTTATCGAATGTATTGTCAATACGTTGAGTCTGAAAACAAATTATTTTATGTGATAATTAAATAAAAATAGAGTTTCATTTTATCAATATATTACCCTAGTAACACAAAATATTCTGAGAATATTCGTGGTATATTATTTATAGTTCACAATATATGCGCAGAATATTCTAGATAATCTAAATTATTCTGATAAAGCTGATAAGCTAAGAATGTTCAGAGAATATTATATAGAATATTTTAGAATATCCTGTGCTACTAGGGTTATAACATTTATACCTTTGTATCAACTTTCACTTTCTTTGCACATGGAAAATTTTCTTCAATCGAATTCTCTCGTTTTTCTGAGATACATTTTTTTTGCTAATATCTGGACATAGAAGAGAGTGTTTAGCTAACAAATGATGCCGCATGTTCGTCGTGTTATTATTATGTTTATATGTATTTTTGCAAATTTTACATATAACTTCTGATTTGTTTTTGTACTCAAAATATTTTTTGACAGATGACACATTATTTTCAGTAGTATTTCCTTTCCTGTAAAACACGTAAAAATGAAATAAATTAAATATTAAAAAATCATATTTATTCGTAAGGGATGTTTCTATTACGTTGTTTTTTGTGGAATTTTCATTTGCGGCAGTGAATTATTTGAAGTTTCATCCGACATAACTTTTGATGACAATGACTTATTTTTACTTTTTTTTTCCACTTTGTGAATTGCTATTTTGCGCAGACTGCTGCACACCCGTAGATGCATCAGTTTGAACTGCAGATACTGATTTCTGTTGAAAATTATAAAAATTACAATGAATAATGTTTATTAATTTTAAAACTTATAAATTTATAGATCAAGATTTACATTTGAATCGACTTGAGATACTTCTCTTTCGTCATGAATTGATGGTACATCTACGATTGTACTGTAAAAAAAATAATTTTATGATTAAAATATGATATATATATATATATATATATATGAAACTCTGAAATGTATTTGTGAAGGCTAACATACTAGTCGACATCATCTGTTGAACGATACAAAACAAAATCATTTTTAATATCATCTTTGCTCGCCAAGTATTTTCGAGCATAGTCATAAGCCGCTTGATTATTATCTACAAAAATAATACAAAAATTTTTATTTTTTTATTATTTCTTATTCAAAGTTTGATCATAAATGTCATTGTAAATTCCACTTACGTTTCAAGGGCACATATTCTTGCAAAATCAAGTTATCAACTTTAACTGAAGGTTGATCATTAATTTGAAAATAAATTGAGAATCTACGCAAATCTTCGGTGTCTAAAAATTCAAGGAGAATTAAATACAGATTTATTAAACTAATGTACATTATAATTAATTTTGTTGACTTACGTTCCATTGCATCCATTTTTAATGGCAATTTTAGTATTATTCCACGAACTATCTATGAACTATAATTTAAAAACTGTGTATTGTAAACAGTGAAGTCGCATTTCTATGTTCCAACCTCTCAATGACAATAATACCAACGTTTAAAAAAGAATGACACTACTTTTACAACAAATTTAGTAACTTTTTAAATACAAATAGAATTATTAATTATTTTAACATTATAAAGTAACCAGAGCGGCATTCTTGATTATTTCGCGATGTAATTTACTACAACTATTAATCAAAATTAATAATATTGTATCTGAAAAAATACGTATTCGGTTAATTCCGAACAATTTAGTATTTTGTGTTTTGTTTTGAACGTTTTTCGAATACAATATATATTTCAATTATCAATTTAAAAAAATCGAAAATCAATTAATCGGTTAAGAAAATAATCGACGATTTAATCGATTAATCGAGGTTCGATTAATCGTTTTACGATTTAATCGTCAATAATCGGCCATCCCTACACCACATTCACGGTACAATTATTCAAATTAAAAATACATTAGATTTTTTAAATTCAAAATTGTTTAGCTAATAATTATATTTTTTGTAAATCCTGCAAGCTATTTGCAGTTCTTAATAATAATTATATAATTTTATGAATTTTTATCAAATTCAGTGAGTCCAATAATATATCAAGTTAAAATTAATCAAGATAAAATATCAAGTTAAATTTCGCAATGGAATATTTGAATTATCATTATTATATTTTACAAGTAAACAATCCATAATATTCAGATATAAATTTTCCCGTTTGTTTGGAAAAATAGATTGAATTAAATGTCAATTAGCGTATTAGAGAAACAACATTATTATTTATTAATAATGAAGACACGCGACCACACATTTTTCATAGAAAAAATAATTGATTGTTGTAATTGATTATTCTAATAGATCTAAATTTATGTGTGCAGTAAGAACCAATGAGAAGCAACAACTTTTTCTATAAAAAATGCGTGTTTTATTAATTTGTTTAATTGATTTTGGTTGATAATTGCCCGTAGTTACTACGCAACTAACTGTGTATATTAATAATATTCAAATAATTCATTTTTACCTCCCAAAATCAAAGATTTCATTAATATCACTAATTAAATTTACAGTTAAAATGGTTTAAAAATACCGAATATAAAAAATACTGAACATACACAAATACAATTTGAGCACGCTGAAACTCGCGACTTGATCTGACTTGACCTGATTTGAGTACGTGTGTGAGAGTGAGTGTGTTTGTGTGTCAAACGTGGCCATGACATCGAAATGACATTATCGTCACTGTATGGCGAAGATTTTAAGGGATCCAGTCAATTTCCCGAAAGAACATGTCCTAACAAGATTTTGATCGAGCTATGGAAGTGCCTCGTTTTGGCCATGCTACGTCATGCTGTTTCCATGATCTTTGTACTTCTCCATACAATCAGTACGTACATGTACGTTACCTGTATGAATCAACCTCTAACTTTCCAAGAACGAGTTTCTATACTACCCCCATATAGGCCTTATGGCCTTATGATTATCAAATCTGCAGAAAATCATTCCACGAGGTCCATACTGCATTTAAGGAATAATTTTTGGACACTACATGTGAAAAATTCACATGTAAATCAGACTCATCCGTTAGAGAAAAACACATTTTTTTCAAATGATCATAATGTGTCATTCCGCATGTCACGAAAATACGATGCTAACCCCATGTACAAGTTTGAACTTTGACATTTTTCAAAGTTAAAAAGTGCCTTCGTTTAATACGATTTTTCCAGGGGTTAGAGCAGGCCAAAAATTCAGGGAACTTGTAGAGGAGAGTCATATTACCAGACGACTTTTTCGGATATTGATTTCGATTAAAATTAACCAAATGCCCCCTGTATGAAAATGGCGTACTTTTTGCTGTGATTGAATA
>JABFOU010000195.1:0-11559 GCA_022817745.1 Scelioninae gen. 1 sp. ZL-2020 | reverse complement strand
TGAAATTATTCAACTTTATAGTCCTTAATAGTTATCAAAAATCTTTTTTTCCAAAATGAGAAGAGTTTTTTGAATGAATCATTCAATTATTGCAAGTAAATTTTTCATAACAAATAGCGAGATTGTTATAAACAAAATGATAATATCATTTAACTTTATACTCCTTATCTTAATTGTTAGATATTGTTATATCAAGGGTCGCGGACGCGACCCGACGAGACAAGGTGCGCCGCGACACTCTTTACTTGAGTTTGATAATGCGTTCTCGTTTCAACATTAACGATGCCATATAGCCCGACAAAGAAGCCAACAAGAATTCTCAATCACTTTTTCCTTAGATAATCCCTGCTGAAATAAATGATGTAGGGTTCCTATATAGAAATACCATATAAGATTCCTATGTAGGAATCCTATATGAAATTATGGCATCTGAACCCCATGTAGGAATCCTATATAAGAACCCGATATAGGAATCCCATATACGAACCCTATATAGGAACCCTATATAGGAATCCTATATAGCAATCTTATATGAAACTCCTGTATGAGAATTTTATATGAGAATCACATGTAACTTCATTACAAAGGACCTATGAAATTTGTTTATGTATATTTTCTACATAGGTTCTTTATACATAGGTATCTTTCATATAAAAATCATATAAAAAAATAATATAATTGTTTTGTTTTCATGCAAAACTAAAAACTTTTATTCAAACGAACTGTATTGTTTACGTTGCAATAAATATTGATACGTAAATCAAGTATTGTGTATCTTGTCAAAATAGTATTGTTTATGGACCTATACCATTCAATATTGTACCACATAAAAATCTAATATTGCTCCCTTTGCCAAAATATCGTTACGAGAACGATACTTTTTTTTCAGTGTATGTAGATTTTGGATGTGCATTTTCTACACTAAATTTTTCTACATAGATTTTATGCATAAACTTTCTTTAAAGATTTCTTATACATTATGGTTTCCTATATAAATTTTTTCATAGGTTTTCTACGTGTATTCTTCATAAGTTTCATACTCAATTTTGTTTTATAAAATTTATACATAAATTTCCTACATAGGTTTTCTATTCCAATTTTCTAAATAGATTTCTATATATGTTATTCCTACGAAGATTTGCTACATAGTGTTACGAGGTAAAGATCCGTCGAGCAAAAGTGCGCGGGCTAATTAGCTCGCGCGCTCAGAGATGGCGGGGCAATGCCAATTTGTTACCGGTTTCGGGCCCGGGTTAGCAATTTTAGGGATATTAATTAGTTAAAGAAGGGGAGGGAAGAACGTCAGTCCGAGATGACTCGGAAAGTTTAGCATGCAAACTACAAAAACAAAAAAAAATAAATAAACTTACTCGTATGGGGATAAGCGAGCAGCAAGCGGGGGTGGCAGGAACAGGGGTGCAGTGCGGCAAGCAAGGGTTGGGCCAAGGGTGCTATCTATTGGCAGGGGTTAAGCTCACTTTCACTCAGGTCACTTTACGGTGCACATACACAGCACTCTAGTGTGGAGAACGGGCGAATTTAAAGAAAAAAAACTAAACACTTGACAAACCGGAGGGAGCACGGGCGCAGAGATAGCGTACGGGCGAGTTCGGGTCGAACTCGACCTCTCGGAGCTTTTTGGATTAAGCTCCGGGAGGTCGCGTGGCCCCTTTTAACTGACAGCCGTGGTTTTGAAATTTTCACCAGTCAGTGTTCGTCGTCCTATTTGTACAGGTACTTTAATGTTTTTAAGAAATTCATCAAGTACTTCTTCTATATTATTGACAATACCGTAAGTCTCAGGATCTTGTAACCAATAATTTAAAAATTGTTTTGCAATTCCTTCTGCTATATTATGTAAATAATCTGGTACAAAGCCATCTATAATGTCAAAATGGTTTAAATTAATAAGTGACGAAGCAGATATAAATCCGTTAACTCTACCACCATATTCGACCACTTCTTGTATATCATTAAGGGCTTCAGCATTAGTTCTTCGTTGACATGGTTCACTTAATAACCGATACCGCAATGAACCATCGATAAATTCGCCTGGGTGTAAACACCAGTTACAACCATTATATCCGTTGAACTGTATTAGTCCTTGCATCGGAGCTCGAGCTATACTGTCAGCACAACAACAAATAGGAAAAACTTTTATTTGTCTTCTTTCTCCATTTATAATAGTTTGAAATCCGGTATTTGAAAGTTCATTCATTTCTCTTACAAAGGGTGTTAAAAATATATCCATATTTGGTTTTTTTTTTCCAAACCACAAACCGCATAAAATTTGTGACTTGAGTCTATCTGTTATGGGAATTTCGTTTATAATAAATTGAATGGGCCATATTGAAACCTTGGAACTTTTAAAAACAGGTGCTCCGTCAGTATTGAAGACTGTGGTTACGTAGTTATTACAACAATTTGCTTTTAAATTATTCGTAATTTTCCGATATAAAAATCCGTCTAATATATCTTCATATTCCTCGCCATTATTTACTCTTTCTTTTGTTACGAAGTCATAGTATTCAATATGTTTTTTTATCTCATTTTCTATTTGGAATTTTGTATCTAAGGTTATAAAAAAGTTACTGAATGATTCATCGGCTATATTGAGTTCTGCTCCACAATTATTGCAAATGATACTACGTTGCTGCTTTGTGTAGATACCAATGTAATGTTCGCAACTCGTACAAATCGCATGATACGTTATGCCACATGACGGATGGAACATCGCATCTACTAGGTATCTCGTATCGGGAAAGATAGGTTCATCAAATATATTATTTAATAGTTTAAATAAATTTGACAATGCTGTATTTGAAAGAGAATTTTTTATGGCAAAGTTTAATGCCATCAAAATAACGTCAACCGCACTAGCAACGGGACGAATTCTAATGGGATCACTTACTCCTTCAGTATTTAAAAATTTATGAAGTTTTCGAAATACATACATTAGTCCATGTACTTCTGCATTGTCACCCTCATCGTCAATATCATCATCAGAAGTTATATTTCCCGGCATGAATTCCTATAAAAAAGATAGTCGAGTCATTAAACTTCTCATTCTACGAACGCAAAAAACAAGCATCTTTGCATGACCAATTCTATTGGTTTATTTTCAGAATAAAAGGGTTAAAATATAATTGTGTTCTTAAGGTGGCTCGAGCGTTTAGTAACGTATACACGTTGGGGCTCTAAAGGAGTAAAATAATAATGATCAAGTGAAAAATTTAAATTTAAAAGAACATATACGGATTTCTATCATTAAAAACTCAGAAAGAAAATGCGGATTTATTGTTTTGTCAAATACAAAATACGCTCAATAACAATAAAAAAATCAATAAAAATCCATATATTTATATTGACAAGAAACGTTAATCAATGTTGAATTCCGAGGAAATCTCATAAGGCACAGTGTAACATAGTAATATTTTGTAATTTTTATTTTTCAAAAATTAGATCGGCACCCCTATATTATTTTTAGTACAATAAAAAATGAATTATTTAAATATTTAATTTCAGAGGTTGAAAGAAAATTTATAAATGTATTAAAAGTATCTTGAGCCACCTTAAATAAAATTTTGTTTGAATGTAAAGTAAGTATATACAAAACATAAAACTCATATGTAACTCACACATAATGTTAACTTCTAAATATACACTAAAATAACATTCTATTGATACAAAAATGTACGTTTCATTAATAACAAAAGCATGTCAATGCGTATTGGTGACAAATAATCAATTATGTTTCATTAAGAAAATGATATCGCACAACACATAGTACAATATTTCAATAATTCTTACAAATTAATTGTGTTGAGTGCCAATTTTATGTATACCCGCACAGAACACATACGTTGAATCCACGTGGATTTAAAGAATGTCATCCACAGTTGACATGTGGATGCAAAGTATGTTTTTTAGTGGATCTACTGCGATACCACGTGGAGTCTTCCAGGAATGTCCATGGAAGATCCATGAGATGATCTTCATAGAATCCACGCAGATTCTATTGAAAAACAATACATAGAAAATACGTGTAATCCACGAGAATACAAACAAATTTTTTGTAAAAAATAATTAATTATTAAATCTATAAACTAATCATTTTAGTCATGTCAGGCAAAAATTGTTAGATTTGAGCAACAGATTAAACAACTTAAATATGACGGAAAAGTACGGAAAGACTCGAGCGATTGCAGAATTCAGCTTCGCCTCGTTCTGCAAATTTCACCCTCGTCCAAAATTGTCAACGTTTTGTCCAAGTTAGTACGATACTTTTTGTAACGAGTGCGAGGAACATGCTGCTTTTTATTTCTGGCTAGCCGAAGTCAACTATAGATTAACTCGGACCCAGTTTCTTTTTTGTATACATTTGTATACATTTTTTGTATTCATTAAATATAAATGGTTTTACTGACCTCTGTGTAAGAATAGTTACTGCTTCTGGAATCGTCACTTTCATTTACATTTCCAATCTATAGAAAAAAAATAAATATAAAAAAATATAACATTGATTTCATTTATTAATAACATTGATTTTTTAAAACGTTTATAAACTTGAATCAATTGAAAATAATTTAAAAAACTAACAGTTTATCAATATTGTCCAAAATCATTCTAAAAATGACATAAAATTATTCGTGCTGAGGTTAATTTAAAAAAGGAGAGAAATATATGTTTCAGCAGAGAAACTGCCCTGTTGAAAAAAATTATTCGATACATATGGAATTAGTCCTAATTATTGCTATGCGGTTTTTGTCCAAACTTTGCCAATTTTATATAAGGATTTGGCAGTGGTAATATTGAATAAATTATAAATTATTATTAAATAAAAAAAATTATTTTCTATTTTTTTATCGTAAACCTTTAAAAACTTTCCAAATATTAAGATATAGAAACTTTTTTAAATAAAATAAAAAACTACTTAAATTGTCGTTACATGTGAGTTTTTTAGCGTCTTTTATGCTCGTTAGAACTTTGCCTCAGATATCTTCGTTGCGTGAGCATTTTGCTCATAGCGCATGTAACGACGTGTTAAAGATGGGAATATGATGGTTTGTATTAGGTATGTCATGTTCGCGAGGCCACCTAATCGAACTCCGAATTAAGTTAAGTTTTAGAAAAACTCATGTTCTCTCGATAAACTGGTTCAGTTTACTAGAAAATCCCTAAAAATTACTAAAAATTGAACCAGTTTATTTACAGAACATAAGTTTTTCTGAAACTTACCCAACTCGGAATTAGTTTGGCGATGCAAAGATGCCATTAGATGGTTGCGTAGCGTATTACATAAAAAGTTAAGCAAATACTGGTCATTTTGTTAGTTTTCGCGTTTTTTCTTCTTTAAGATTAAAAATATCTTAATTCGTCTCAGAACATAATGGTTTTTGTTAGGAACTATTACAATAAATATACTGACGTAAAATAAAAAAAAAAAAAAATTAAAACTCTATACTAAAGCAAAACTTTTTTATTTTTTTTAAATCGTGTAACTTTTTAAATTTTCACTCAAATGGTATGATTTTATTTTTAAATTGAACCTTCAATATTCAGATTTTAGATTCTTTAGTAGTATATTTTAGCCAAGGGCGCTGGTGGCCGCACAATGTAATGAACCCTCTTACGTAACTTTATTGCGTGTGGTAAATACCCAATTGCATAATCGTTACGTAATGAGCTACATTACGTAACTAGTTACGTAATGTAGCTCATTACGCACGGTCCGTGCTAACCTTACGAGATGATTGTCTGTCTTATGCCATATTCAAAACTGTAATTTAACATGTTTTATTGTTCGACTCATTACAAAATACTAGATTACGTATAACGAGTGCGGTAAGTTGGCGATTGCAACGAGTGTCCCACACAACTCAGTCATGTGGGATAAACGAGTCACTCGTTTGTTTTATTCTCCGTGTATTTTTATAAAAAGTTTAACGTACATCGTATAACGACCGAACTACTTTAATAACGAAGTATTTTTCACAATCTGTTTCTGGCAATTCAAAGTTTGTTAATATTAGAAGATTTTTGAAAAATATTCAGCTTCATGCGATGATTATAAAAAATGTTCAGACTTTTGCTAGTTTATTACACATTTTTAGAAAATTTTTCCATATTCACACAGCATACACATTTTCTGTCCGAAAATAACAATTTTTTATGTTGGAACAGATTCAAAACTCTGAAACTCTTTGATTTTATTCAATTCCCATACAGAACACTAACGTTTAGAATTCCTCTAGATTTAGTTATTTACAACGCTCACTGAAGTTTAGAAAACGTTGTCATAAACGTTAATAACGCTTATAACTCCCCTTCTAAACCGATGAATGTCGCATATTGAGGGTTATATTACGGTGTACTAAACATTATGCAGCAGCATAATATAGACTGGGCATGTACTTTTACGAACATTTGAAATTAAATATCTCCTGTTCAGTATAATCGACATTAATGCAATTTTACATGGATAATTTTTTATTGAATTGTGTTGTTATTATTAAGATTTTATTCTATACTTATTGGATTTTGATCAAAAGATATAATTAAATTTGAAAAATTAAATATATTAAGTTTTATATACAAAATTTCATGTAATTAATGTAAACTAAATTTGAAATTATAATTATATTTTATTTAAAAAAAATTAAAAATATTAATATCTATTTTTTGGTGCCAAAGGGTCTGGCGTAAAAACTTCCGGGGCCAAAATGTCCTGCTCCTGTAATTATGGGTAAAGTTATTTTATAATAATTTTTACTTATTTATGTATTATATTTTTAGTTTTTTATTTACTAATATAACTTTTTTTAATTCTAAATTATGAAGCAAAATTTGTCGAATTTGCCTAGTAAGTAAAGAAAGATATTAATATTATGTATAAATTTATTCAAATTTAGATATTTTAAAATAAGATAAATTCCTAATAAAAATAATTTAATTTTAAAATGCGAAAAAAACTATAATAATATTATAATCAATTTTATAACTATAAATTTTTAATTTAATCCAATATTTCTGTTATAGGTTGTAAATCCTATGCATTATTTTTTATTTTATATATATTTTTTACATTAGAATGATATTTATTGAAATTTTTCATCAATGTAACCAATTTTTTAATTACATGACTCGTTTCATTATAACAAATAATTAATGAATAAAATGACTGTATAAAAAATATATATATATTGAGTTATTAATTTTTAAAATATTTTCAAGTATATCAATTTACTACATATTTGACCACGTTTTCCATACTAAGTACATATATATGTTATAGATTCAGTAATATTAGACATTGTAATATTAAAATAGACGTTCTGCCGTAATGCTGAATTATTTGCATGTTATAATATTTGTAAATACATTGAGATTGTATTTACATGTTTGATATTTATATTAATTTCAAAACAAAAGTAACGATCATATTTCAATACGATACTATAAGAAAGATAGATAGTAAAACGTACAACTAGAATTTTTGTTTATTATTATTTATTATTGATTTTTTTTTTTTTTTTGTTTAAAAACTTAAGTAGCAAGTTTTATTTCATATTATTTACTGTATCACTATAATATAATGTAATATATATATATATATATATATATATATATATATATAATGTAAATAATTTGAAATAATATAATATCATATCTATGAATATATAATTTCGATTTATTATATGTAATAATATTACGGTAATTTATGATACAATGTAATATTTTTCCAATTTTGTATAATTTTGGTAGCTTGTACTATAATCTGATAACTGGTATAGTTTTTTACCTCATTTGCGACGTCACTATGTATTGACAAGCTCGAACTTCTATCTCTGCAAGAATTGTTCTGTCGTACTTCATTATTTTCCTCTGAAGTATCGGAAGACGAATTTTCGCATACATGTATATTATGATTTCTTCCTTCTGGTGCTTCCTGAAAATTTACATTAAGAAATTAAATTTAGAACATTATAATTATAAAAAAGTTTTGAGAAACAGTTAAACTTTTAAAATCTCTGAAAATAATACAAATTTAAAATTGCTATTAATCACAGTTACGGCGTATTCGGATTCAACAATATTTTGTATTAATAAAGGATAAAAGACTAAGGCTTACATAAGTGTATCCTTTATTAATATTAATATTGTTCTCAACCGAATACGCCATTAAAAATAAACATAAACTTTTTCTGAAATAATATTTTTATGCTCATACATGACGATTAAATAATTGATTGAAACGTACTAAAAAAAGTTTTTTAATAATGAAAGAAGTAAAATTAATAAACGTAACTTATTATTTCATTACTTTAAGAAGAATTTATAATTTGAAGAATTAATTAATATTAATTTAGGACTGATTTAATGACACTGCAAAATCAAGTGTTTTAAATGTATACATTACGTGTTTTGTATTTTAAAATTTGAAACACTTGCGAATGTTTCCAGTTTAAAAAGTAAGGTTAAATTTCAAAACACCTTCAAATGTTTTAAAATGAAACAATTGTTTTTACAGTGCTCATGATTTAATAAATTTTGATAAGAGACAGTATATAAATTTCTTCAAAGTGGTATAAAGAAAGAAAAATATTAAAATAAAAACAGCTGAATATTGTATAATATATATATTAATAACTTACTCGATCAGCAAGTAAATTTCTGTATCGGCTCAATGTTCTTTCTGGAACATTAAGATTAGGATCTCTGGTGGCATAGATTTTACGTCCTGCCATATCACTCAGCACTATTATTTACTGTTGCAAAATCTATCTACAATTAAAAGTATATCGCATAACAAATCATTCAATTTTGTCGCTGTTGATAATTACTAATAAAAGTTCTGTACCTTGAAGTTATTGGTTATTAATGTTTAAAAACGCCAACTGTCACGTATACTAGTTTTAGTGATATATACTTTAAAATTTAAAATATTCGTTATTTTGAATATATACTTTTTGAGAACTTGAAATACGACAATGCCATCTATGCCTCGAATTTCGATGCGCATATTTATATATATGAACTAAATTGTTTTGTGTAATTAAATAAATTTATTTATATGCACATGTGTAAATAACAATTATTTCTGAATATTGATTAATTTAATATATAATAAATGCGAAACTACAATTATGGTAATTTTTTATATTCATAAATAATTTTTCATATTCATAAATTGGCGCTCGCACATCTTTCAGCGCCAATTTCTAGAATATGGTTCAACGTCATTAAAGAAGAGAAGTGGGGAATTCGTTACTAGATCTTTACAAGCTATATCGAGTTATTCGAAGCAAATTAGTGTGCGCGATTAATTTTTATCGTCCAAATCAACAAGACAATGATTTACAATTAATTGATATTGACTGTTAATTGTTCAATACGGACATTAAGCATTGAATAATTTAAATAACGAAATATGAAGTTTGTGTATGTTTATGTGCGTAAATTGAAAAAATATTTCGATTTATCAATCGATGCAATTCGTGATTTCAACGAAGAAGAATATTTGAAAGAAGAAAAATCCAAAGAAAAAGTGTATCGAATACGACTACCAAATGGTGAAGAATGCAAAGGACAAATACTTGCTCTTGGAGGTACGCATTATTATTATTTTTTTTTTTTCATTTTTGAATGAGATTTTAATTATATCGATAATCGATTATTGAAATGTATTTTGCATGTTAGATATTAGAATTATTTCAAACATCCTTTATTAATTATATACAGTGGTTTCTCATTATTTAAAAATATTGTTTACTAGACAAATGAAATTTTTTTAATTAAATAATTAAATACGCCTATAGTTCCTTTTTTATTTTATGTAGAATGGAAAGTATTCATATTACTTTACAAATTATAATAAATACTACTTTTCGAAAATTACATGTTAGACAAATTTCCAATTATCATATTACAAAAAAAAATTTTTTTTCTTTCGTAACTTGAGAAAGATACGTTTTGTCTGCGCGTTATTTCAAACAATTATATTTTTTGATAAACTACAGGGTAAAGCATTCAACTTATCAAAAGTTATAGAAGTGTAGTTAAAAGTTAAGGCGATTCTCCATCTAAAGTACCGGAGTTAGTGTCTTTTATAATTATAATTTTTTGGTAATGAATCAAATATTCTAAAATATATTACGTTATTCTTTAATTACGGGAGAATTTCATAGTTGTAGAAAATTAATATTTTGTAGTTTAGTTTTGGCTCTGTAACCTCCTCCGTTTTCTTATTATCTACACTTTACAAATAAAACGGGGGAGGTTACAGAGCCAAATCTAAACAACGAATTATTAATTTTCTTTCAGTATAAAATTCTCCCATAATTAAAGAATGACGTGATATATTTTATAATATTTAATTCATTACCAAAAAATTACAATTAAAAAAGACACTAACTCCGGTACTTTAGACTTGAAGAATCGCCTTAATAACTTTCAACTTAAGAGGATGTCGTATGTCTGCTGCAACGGAGTTAGTGTCTTTTGAATTAAATTTTTGCATTAGATAATTGATTATTTTGAAGAGTTAGAATCGATTAAAATTATGTTTTAACTACAACTTTTTATATTGTAAACGTGTAAAAAAACTGAGAAAATCGATTCCAACTCCTCAAATGTTTTAATTTCATTTCTAGGAATTGTTATTTCAAAAAACTATACTGTCGGTAATCATGAGTACAATAAAATTTAGTTCAATAAAATTGTAAAAAGAATTTAATTGTATAAACGTAAATGAAATCGCGAATTTCACGATTTTATTAACAAGTTACATACAACATATATATATATATATATATATATATTTTGGCCAAGTCAATTCACAATTTATAGAGTAAATACGGTTATCAAATTTTTCTTTCGAGCAAACAATTAAGCATAATAAACGACAAAATTCAATTTAAATTTCACCGTTAACTTCAAAACATCTCATGATCTATAACATTTATTTTCATATTGTTGGAGATTATTATTTTCATTTATAATTAATAGGTTTTATACACTTTTTGTTTATTTGTATGTACATTTATATTAATTTCAAATACACAATTAATTGAACATTTAAATAAAAAATTTTTTGGGTAATTTAAGTTTAGCTACAAATTTAATTATAATTAATTTTTATATATTTTTCACTTCAATAAATAATATTTTTAATATTATAATAGCTAGTCAATTATAAAAAAATATTTTTTGAATTTGCCAAAAATATTAATACTGTGAGATCTATAGGTATATATGTATATTTCCATGTACCGATTAAGATATTCAATATGTTTGGCAATATATAGTAAATTTTGTATTAACTTTTTTTAATAAACTACCCGAGTAAAAAAAATTTTGATCACATTTTCATCAAAACAGATGAAAATTGCATGATGAAAATCTAACTAAGCATTAATGAAAAATTAACTAAATTAGTTAAATTAAAAGTACATATAAAATGCTAAAATTGAGTTTCATAACCAAAAATACATATTTTGCCTTAAAATATCGAAAAATAGTTTGATATAAATGGTTTTTATAAATTTTGCGAAGCATTTA
>JABFOU010000194.1:0-11570 GCA_022817745.1 Scelioninae gen. 1 sp. ZL-2020 | reverse complement strand
TAAGAATAATAATATAATTTAATCAGCATATAAATTATCAAGGAAGTAAAAAAAAAAAACAAAAAACAAAAAATGAAAATGTAGACAATTATATTGAAATTTGTAAAGATAATATTTTCAAATTTCTTTTTTATGTTTTTTTTCTTGATATAGGTAAAACAATTAGTTATTGCTATAATAATATTTAAAATGATATTTTAATAATTCTATAATTATAAAATAAATAAATACAATGAAAATAATATTGTGTATGTTTTTATATTACAGTTGACGATACATATAAGTTGAAATATTTTAAATCAGACAACTGTACCTTATTTATTAAAGTTAACATTGTTATTTAGTAGAAAATTCGAAAATGTTGGATTAATGTTTCAGCATTAAGCAAAATTTCGAAAGATCGTTATGTTTGTAGATTCATTTTATAAACAATATTTTCTACTGACATCTATCAATAAAGGTGTTCAAATAAAATTAAACAAAATACTTTTTTTAATTTAAAAAGGACAAGAAATATTTTTACAAAATAGAAACAAAAAGTACATGATGTAAGAGAAGTTGAGTTAGAACTTGACACTTGGAGTTAATTATATTACAAATCTTCAATATTGCTTAATACCATAACTTAAACGAAGAAAGATAGGAAATTGATAATGATAAATATAGTATACCAAGGAAATGCCATAGGTTGGGACGACGACCGCCTAGTTTACGTGTCGCACGTTTATTAAAGTTTTCAACCGAATTGTTCGTGCGGTTGCTAACACCATAAAAACTTGTCAATCGTGGTCGTCTAAGCCAAGAATGAATCACATAATAAATAAAAGCTTGGAAATTTGGATTCATTGGATGATAGTGATGCAACTCTGCTACAATTGCTTGCTCTACTTGAGGAAAAAATTGGGAAGGAACCAAGGGAGCAGCTAAACAAAAATGTAGCAAGGCTCTAGGATAATCAGATAAACCAAGGGCGATCCATCGTCGAGAGACTGCCTACATTAATTAGTTTATCATAAAATAAAAATTGGACAAATAAATTTCAAACGAAATAAAACTTTATACAATTATTAAAACTTTTCTTTTCAATATTACACATATTGTATTTCTAAATGTAGAAAAAGAATGTTAAAATTATTAATATTTTTTAATTTATAGTGAATAAATATATCAGAATTTTTAAACTCGTTACATTCTGATAAAATATAAAACAAAAATATATAATATAAAATTTTATTTAAACTTTAAGAAGAAGAGTAATTTTTGCAAATATTTAGAGTCTAGTCTACCGTCTATATTAACTTATGATTTTTACGTTAATTCTACATATTAAGTTAATAATAATAGTCACATTTTTTTCTCATTATAATTATTTATTTAATAAAGATAAATACTGTCTCATGGATAATTGGTCAGTTATTTTTAACTTCATATTTTGACAATACGCATACTATTTTACTAACTGATAGTGTGATACACTGAGTTTCTTCAAAGTCTGTGCAGCAGACATATGCAAAATAAATAGGCTAAGAGAACAGAAAGTAAAATAAAACAAACCGAAAAGAAATAAAAACATAAATGAAAAAGCCATGCCAACCAAGACTTAAAGAAAATTACTAATATATACAATATATTACTAAACAATACCTTTATATAATGAATCCAACATCCAATGATTGTCGCGTTAGGCCAATGGTGTCGAATCGCCGCGACCAGAGCAGCCTCGAAATCACTTGTGAAATCGTTCACATTAAATTCTGATTCGTGATCGCGTAAAAATTGAAATATAGCTTCATACAACTTTTGACTTCGTGAATTCATTAAGACGTAAACGGATCCAATCATCTAATTAAAAAAGAAAACAAATTATAAAATGAATAAATCATGGTACTTATGAACCTACGGAAGACATATTCATTTTATGAAATTTTAAGATTAAGCACCACGAGTTTATTATTAGTTATTTGTGATTCTTTAAAAGTTAATAATATAATAAACATTATTACATCTATTTTCGTACCATATCAGCATATCGAAAGTGCACAGTAAACAATTGCATGGCGTCAATTATTGGAGGCACGACCTAATGACATTTGTATGCATTAAAAAATTGAAAAAATTTACAACACTGAAATACATAAAATTTTAATTATAATGAAATTACACTTTTATCACAATTTAAGAATATTCTGTATTATATTAAATTTTAATAATAAATTCTTACACTAAATGTTCCATCAGCCGCAATTTCATTCTGTCTAGTCATAGCATCTAGAAGATTTCTGCTAGAGAAAATTATAGCACATTCGTTGCTATTCGCGTGCACTGTTGCTTGATAAATTTGTGCATATCGAGGCATATTTTCTAATAATGTGCTTAACTGGTCTAAAGTTTCTGGTACAGGTGGCAATGCCAGAAATCTTTCACGCTGAAGACTTACCCTTAAGGTGTTGTAACTCAAGTACACGGACGCTTCAACATTGCTATAATGCAGTATTGAACAAAACTTTTAGTACTTATACCCTTATAACCAGAATTTACGACAAGTTTACACAAATTTTATGCAAACCCGTAACCGGATTTTATTGAAACTTCATATCAAGTCTTCATAAAGTTTGCATAAAACATAATTTGTGTAAATTTGTGAAAATTTCATGCAAAAATTATGCAAATTTTATATAAACTTTTCATTAAAATTTTCAACAAAGGTCATACATTTATGATCAATTTATTATGTAAACATTGTAAAAAGATACAAATTCAATGAAATTTTAAGAAAAGTAATTAATAATTATTGTTCTATTGTAATAAGAAAAACACATTTAGTTTTGATCTAAAAACTATTAGCAAAAAATCATCACTTTAAAATTTAATAATATAACTTAGCTCTCGTTATAAAATATATAAAATAATTATTTACAATTATTTTTAATTTTATGTAAAATTTCTTTAAATTTATAATCAATAATATGCAACTGTTAATCACTGGTCATCTGTCAAAAATTGGGTGCTTTGCCAATACTTCAAATTTTTATAAATTTTTCAAAATTTAAAAGTATTTTACAACTAATATGATACATTATGATTTTTTGAAAAAGTTATCATCTTTATATGATTTTATTATAACTTACGTCCTTGAAACTTCGCAAAAGATGTCGTAAAAGCTTTGAGTCGATATTCTTGCTCTATCTAACATAGTATTCACCAAATTATGTCGTTGAATTAAATGCGGTTTACTGAAGTGATTGTGCCGAGAAATTATACGATAAAAAGAACCATCCGGCCACCTTTCTATCCGACAATCACAATTATTTGTAAGCCGTTGCGAACAACGTAAAATACTAGTTCTGTTGTCCGCGTGATAAGAGTAATTGTCATGAACATAAATAATACCCCTTCGTGTATGTATCATGACAATACCATTTTCCGTCATTACGCAAATGACCGAAATGACTAAATTAAATTTTAACGTTTTAGACGCGCGCACTGTTGTTGTTGTTCTTATTATCTTTATTAGCTAAGAGCGCTTCACAATATCCGCTGAACGCCAGAAAATAAATACGCGCGCACTGTATCACGTACCGTACTTCCGAATGAATTGATAAAAATGACGATCTTTCAATATTATAGCACTTTTTTGTTTTTCTAATCTTTTTTGTTTTTTTGATTAGAACTCTGTTCGCTGTTTCATTATAGCGCTATTACAGCGCTATGAAAAAGTACCGCCAAAAAGCATGGACTAACGCTATTATGAAACTATAATGTTCGCTGTTTTCTGGCGTTTATTTTCATGAAATATTTAGCGATGTAGACTTCAATATTATATATGAACGATTCCAAATTTACATGAAATATAAAGATCTAATTATAATAGCAATTTAAATATTAGTTATTTTGTATAAAATTAATTTCGGCAAAGTAAAACATCCCTAATTGATTGATTAGAAATATATATACTTATATATTTAATAAATATATAAGTATATATTGTCTGATATATATTTAAAAAATAAATATATATCAGACAATTAAAATTTTTGTAATTATTAAACAGTAATTATTAAAATTCAGTACAATTGCAGTATGTACATTTCTAAGTTGTATAAGATTCAAATACAATTTCCTTTTTCCAGGATTTTCATTACAGTAGATATTGTTCCTATGATATATTCCAGCGTTTATGTAAACGATTGACATAACATTTACATAGATGTATTTATCTAAAATTTAGAAAATTTTCAAATTATAGATAAAATAATTATGAATACATTTTTATAAATATTATGTAAATAATTTACGTAATCTATAAATGATGCAGGATTTATGTAAATTTTATGTAAACCGCTTACATAAAGCATTTGCATAAAATTTAAATAACACATACATTTATGTAATTCTGGCGATTAGGATAATTATTAACAGACTTTAAATAGTATAGTGTACGCGAGCGCGCATAATTGAACTCCAGGATCAAATATTATTTTGTTTCATGCGAGAGCGCGAAGAAGGTAAACTATTTGCATACCTCGAGCACGGCCAACTTTTCCGCCCTAGGGCGAAATAGTTGGCCACGGCTCTTGCATTTCTTGACCTTTAGTTCCACGTTTGGCAGCGCCCTTAGTACGAAAAATAGCTTCAGAGTCACGGGCGCCCGTGGCTCCCTGGACTACAATATACTATATTGTCAGACATATGAAACTAGCACTTAATTATTCATTATAGTTCTCTAGTATATTTCATATAGTTCTCTAATAAAAACTCGGTTTTTGACAAATTTACAAGTTTCAATGCAGGTTCATTTAATTTGTATGCACTTTGGCACAGTAATGAATTAATTTCCCATAGTTTTTGGTTTATGGAATAGAAGCAAACACGATTTAATTGGTTTCTAGTGAGTGAGCTGGAGTAAAAAAATGTTTCGTATAGTTCTTGACTAAAAACTCGGTTATTGACAGACTTATAAGTTTTAATGCAGGTTCATTTAATTTGTATGCAATTTGGCACAGTAATAAGTTAATTGCCCATGGTTTTTCGTTTCTGGAAGAGAAAAAAACACGATTTCATTGGTTTCCAGTGAGTGAGCTGGAGTAAAAAAATGTTTGTGCCAAACCAAAAACTATGGGCAATTAATTTCTTACTGTGCCAAAGTGTATACAAATTAAATGAATCTGATTTGAAACTTATAAGTCTGTCAAAAACCGAGTTTTTATTAGAGAACTAGATGAAACATTTTTTTACTCCAGCTCATTCACTGGAAACCAATTAAATCATGTTTATTCTATTCCAGATATCAAAAACTATGGGAAATTAATTCATTACTGTGTCAAAGTGCATACAAATTAAATGAACCTGCATTGAAACTTGTAAATTTATCAAAAACCGAGTTTTTATTAGAGAACTATACGAAACATTTTTTTACTCCAGCTCACTCACTGGAAACGAATGAAATCGTATTTTTTTCTATTCCAGATATCAAAAACTATAGGCAATTAATTTATTACTGTGCCAAAATGGATACAAATTAAATGAACCTGCATTGAAACTTATAAGTCTGTCAAAAACCGAGTTTTTAGTCGATAACTATACGAAACATTTTTTTACTCCAGCTCACTCACTGGAAACCAATTAAATCGTGTTTGTTTCTATTCCATAAACCAAAAACTATGGGAAATTAATTCATTACTGTGCCAAAGTGCATACAAATTAAATGAAACAGTATATAATTATATAAATTTGTCTAAAACCGAGTTTTTATCTAACAACTTGTTAAAACTCACTCATAAGTTTATATAAATTTTTTTATTGGTTACTTGTTTACAATTACGAGTAGTTACTTAAAAAACAATTTAGTATTTGATTCATTTTTATATAAAGTTGCATATACGTTATGTATCCGTTTACTAAAACTATAAATTTCCAATCAAGATTGCATCTATAAAATGCTAATTTTTATAAAAAATTGTGTTTCTTTAATTTTTTTATGTCGTTTTTGATTAGTAAAAAATTTGTTCAGCATTCTGAATGTGTTATTTAATGTTAGCAATAAGTTTTTTTTATGGTGAGCTAGCTTGCCTGAGTAGCCAGCAAAGCCATCATTATTTAAGAAACGGCTGGAGTAAAAAATTTTTAAATAGAGTAAAAAATTAGTACAAATTGAGTACTAAATCCACCATTAGTTTTTTTTGAGTGACCTAACTTGGCTGTGCCAGCTTCATATGTCTTATATAGTCCATATAGTGATGCAAAGTAGTTCTCGAAGAGACAAGTATTTAATGCAATAAGAAAAATAATATTTTGTGATGAATATCACCAAAAATAATTCATAAAAAGTTTTTTTTCCATAGCGAGAGAAAATTGTAATTAATAAGAATTAATTCAAAAAATTATTAATATCATTAATTATTTAAAGACATTAATAATTAATAACAAATTATTATTATTATCATTTTTTAACTAAATTTTGTTTTAATAATATCTTATTCACACCATCTTTTACCAATTCAATTAATTTTTTTTAACTTGACTTATCTTTCTCTTACGGTTTATGCAGTTTCCCTCTTTACCGACAGTCAAGATCATTTCCTTATGAATGTACACCTGACGAATAAACAGTTACTTTTCTGTTTCTTTATTCAAACAACAAACATTTTGTCAATTTGTTTAGTATTTTTCCCTGACAATATTACATCTGACAGTTGTACATCTGATAAGTGTACAGCACGTTTCTAATATTTAAAACGAGTTTTCAATACAATTAAATGTCAGAAATAATTTTACACATGTGCTGTGATGATTGTACATCTGATAAATGTAAACCTGATATATGTTCCCTTTCGGTGATTTTATATATTCTATCTTTTAAATTTTCTCTTTAATTTGTATTTTATTTCATTGGTACAATTGAATTTTAAAGTATCCAAATTTAAATAAACATTATAAATGAATTTTGCATCAAAAATGACAAATAAAAAAAAATCAATCATTTTTAAACGGGATCCAACAAATCTACTGACAGTTCAAAATCATAAACTAATATCTAAGACGACAGTTTAAAATACCGTTTGAATATAATATTATCAAATGTGTAAATAGACGAAGATAATTTTTATATAATATTATTCATGCAAAATCAAAAATGTATTTAATCATAATGATGACAAAATTTTGAAATAACTAAAAATGTAAATACTGAAATATAGGAGTGAATAATAATATTATGAAGAAAAGTTTATCTAACCTTATAATTTAAACGACGATTAAAGATAATTGAGGAATCTCTTAAATACAGAAAGTATATATTAATTAATTATTAAATAAACGATGTGATATAATGATGTGAAAGAAAATAAACGATTTAGAAAAATTACGAGTAATGATTTGAACATACTATCTTTATTGCGTACAAATAATACCTATTAATTTTTCCAATGAAAATTAAATGAAACGAAAAAACGGTGTAACGTTTCTCAAAAATAAATAATATATTAAATTATGATGTAAATATATTACAGAATAGATAAATAAATGAAAAAATTTTCATTTTTTTTTATTTTTCATATTTTTTCGATTAATTTATGTAACGAATGAATGTTATACATATTGTATTAAATTAACTTGATATTCATATTAATGAAAATGAAATTTAGCTAATTTTTATAATGCCGTTTAGATAAAATTACATAATTATTATTTTGACTAAAAGTTATAATACTGAATATAGATTGTAACTGAAGGATCAAAGTGCCGAAAGCCAATCAGCGAGCTGCAATAGAAATAATAGAAATATATTCTTTTTATTACAGCTCGCTGATTGGCTTTCGGCACTTTGATTCTTTAGTTACAATCTATATTCAGTATTTTAACTTTTAGTCAAAACAATAATTATGTAATTTTATCTAAACAGCATTATAAAAATTAGCTAAATTTCATTTTCATTAATATGAATATCAAGTTAACTTATAATACAATATGTATGTAGTATTTGTATTTTTTAGATTTATCACTTTATTATACCGGAAGTATGTTTCGTGTGAGAGTGAATCTCGAGAGCGTTAACTTTAAATTAAAAGACATATGTTTAGCAGATTCGTCGGTGTCGTAATAAATAGACAATAGAGTGAAGTATGAAAGAAGTATGAAAGAAAGTATGATTTACAGCACTTGTGCCGGTTTTTCTCGAGTGACGATTTAAAGCGAGGGCGGTCACTTAAATGAATTTTGGGCCTTCCTCCTTTTTTCGAAACTGCAAATCAGAAGTGTGTATTTAGAGACAAATGTTTCTATTGGTTTACAGTGTGAACATTGTTGTGATTTCGTTCAGATCAGCGGTCGCTGTGAAGCGACAGTCTTCGAATTGCATTCAAACGTTCTTGTTAATTTTTATGTACCTTATATAAGTTTTATTTCAATAAACAGAAAAGTTAATTTTATGGTTTAATTAAAATCACCCGTGCCAATTCCAAATCATAATTCAATTAAATAATTTTCCTACATGTATAATATTCATTCGTTACATAAATTAATCGAAAAAAATATATTTATGTGAAAATTTTTTATTTATTTCATCTATTCTGTTATATATTTACATCGTAATTTAATATATTATTAATTTTAAGAAACATTATACTGTTTCTTTGTTTCATTTAATTTTCATCATAAAATTTAATAGGTATTATTATTTGTAGGCAAAACAGTTAGTATGTTCAAATCATTACTCGTAATTTTTCTAATATCGTTTATTTTCTTTTACATCATTATATCACATCGTTCATTTAATAATTAATTAATATATACTTTCTGTATTTAAGGGGAGGTTCTCATTAAAACTACCGAAAATATTGCAAAGTTCAATAATTTTTTGCGGGGTATCTATGAGACTTAGGAATGCGAATCTTTGTGAAAAATCTTTATTGAACATTTGTCTTCAATTCACAATTTTTTCGACTTGTGAAAATCCAAGATGGCGGCGTAATGGCCGCTTCCCTTTGTCATCTTTTTGGAAGTTTGCCAAACTGCGAGAACGATCCTGCCTCTGAAAATGGACGTAGAAACGTAATTAAACGATTTTCCTAATCCTTATGCATTGGTGCATAGGATATACTAGAATATCTGAACAAAAGTCAAAATTGACAAAATGGCAGCCATTTGAAAAAAAACCTTCATTTTTTAGGGGACTTTTTTCGACTCAGCAGGGCGTGTAAAAATACTAAATATTAACATTTTGCAACGATTCTAGTATATCCTATGCACAAGACTGTGTCCGTCCCGAAAATCAAAGAACGAAGTTAATCGGTTGAACGGTACGAGAGTTATCGTTCTCGCAGTTTTCAAAATGTGTGTTTGCGTCGCGCCATCTATAATAAGCCGGAATCGGTATTGTATTGTTACCGATGGTCAGGTGAAACGCGGAAATGGTATTTTAGGTTACCGACTGTCGGGAAAACCGGTCTCGGAAAGCGGGGCGCTTGTACCTGATTCGTTCGGCGGGCTGTAGCAACCGAAATACTTTCCGGATTGGGATGTCCTTTGGCCCACTTATTCTTCATAAATGTAGCTTTCATAATATGTAAAAAAATCGATTTTTTGAAAAATTTTAATGAGAACCTCCCCTTAAAACAATAATCATCCGTTTATATCTTTTCTGATCAAGAAATGAAATTATTTCTAAGCATAAGCCTTTGAAGCTATTTGAAAAATAGAAATATTGTTCAATTAATTGGCAAACAAAAATATTAATAAAAAGAAGTAAATTTTTATTTAACAGCCGTAAGTAATAAACTCTCCACCCTGTTAAATGAAATATTATATTTGCAGCAGAACTCATAACACAAGTGCAGTCCTACAGCACGAGCGTAGCTGTGATGTTAGTTTACGTAAACTCGACAGTGATTTAATTTGTCTAATTTTCTTTTTTTGGTAAACAATGTACTATTCAACAATCGATAATATATCTCTTCGAATGATTAGACAAAACATATAATAGTAATTTAAAGTACACTGACTTCTGATAAATGATTAAAACTTTGAGTAGTCGATCAACCCAACTGTTTTTTAATACGAACATTTCCTTTACATTTATAAATGATAATTATTGTTTTTTCTGTCTCTATTTCATTATGTGTATAGACGAGAAAGAAATGCTATCTCAAATTCTCAAAATGCCATTTCACTGGAACAACCGGATAGTTCTTCACCGAAAGACGCACAAGTTGAAATTCCATCATGCATACTTGTCAGACAATGTTCCACTACTGAGGAGTTATATGAGTATAGTTTACTGTCAGGTAATAGCGTTGAAATTGCAACAGAAGATGCTTTACCTCCATTGGATGTGGGAACGAATTTGCTTTCGATGAACGAGGAAATATTGTCTGAAGTTTATGAAGTCATTGAATATGACGATGCAAATTCGATTCCTTCAAATGACGAAGTAAATATTTGTAAAGTGGGATGGAGATACTGTTAACGACCATGAAAGTCAAGAGACTGCATCTGAATCTACTGACTATGGCCGCAGTTTGAATGTAAATATTGTACGAGGAGAGGATGTACAAAACTTGATTGTTGAAGAGGGAAATGTACATAATACAAATGTCGAAGAAGATGTATCAGATTCTTCTGAAGAAGATACTCTTCCTCATTAGCGGGTTGTATTTGATCAACATTACGTGTTTTATCATTACAACATTGAACTTGCCAATTACAATGAAAATATCGGATGTCCAATGCAATCTTTTAGGTATTTATACGGTTTTTGTCGCGGTATGAATACCCTTTTAAAATTTCGATGTGACGCATGTGGGTACAAAGTTCCAGTTCTATCGGACAATCCTAGATCTGGCATCATGAATATGAATGCAGCAATTACTCTTGGCACAATAACGAGTGGGGCATGCGATACGGAAGTCATACAGTTATTTGCGTCGATAAACATTCCAGTAATGGTGCCAAATACGTATCAAAAGGACCGAGAAGAGATAACGGAACATCTTCTACAAGCTGCATTGGATTCTATGTGCCTCGCTACAGAAAAATAATTTCTTTCTTTCTCTTTTTTTGGATCCGAGTCGCATTCTGCGACTCAATATGTCCATAAGCAGGTTTAGTGGGATTATTTGTTTGTTTGTTTTTTTTTTGTTTGATTTTTTTGTCAGTTGTGCGAGTTGTGTGTTGCGGTTCGATACGCCAACGATCAAAATGACGGGGAATGAGGAAGGGAAAGGAGCTTGGGACTTGGAAGGTAATCGGGATGGATCGTGGCAATCGGGCACGCAAATCCCAAGGTGTCAGCAGGGTTAGCCGCGAAAATCTGTTTAAACAGGCACACCACGAGAAGGTTTTCCGTCGGCACACACAAAAACTCAATAACTGTCATAACAGATGGCGAATGGACAAAAAGAACTTACGGTCACGGATTCGATGCTTTCTCGGAAGTAGCCGTTATAATAGGCCACCGAACAGGGAAAGTTTTGTAGGAGTCCGTAACAAATATTGTTCTTATTGTGCGTACTATGAGCGCAAAGGTATGAGTTGCCCACTTCATATAAGTTCTGGTAGAATAGAAAGCGATGCTA
>JABFOU010000193.1:0-11601 GCA_022817745.1 Scelioninae gen. 1 sp. ZL-2020 | reverse complement strand
TGCATTTGCTGCAGTAATAATGATATGTCAAGTTTTCATCTTGCTGTCCAAAAATTTTTGAAAATTCTTGATTTGATATATTTAAATTTGAGAATGTTTCTCCAGCGCATAATTTAAACATATCAAATAATTCGCGACGCGATGTTACATCTAAACCACATTTCAACGAATATGCACAAATCATTTTCAAAACATCATCAACCGACAATTTAGATTTTTCGAACATGATTATATTAGAAAATCTGGAATTATTCTCGTTAGTATTATGCTGTGATGTGTAATGTCGTTCCTGTTCTTCAAATGGAGTCGAATTGTCTTCAGTCAGTTGGCTATAATCAACGAACATGTCATCCAAGAAAACTTCTTTATCTTCAATACGTAAGTTTTGTTCAGGTAAGTTAATGTCCATAAATAAATCATCTTGCACCGGTTCTATCTTTTGATGAATTTTGATATCATTTTGTGGTATCACTAAAATATTAAATTGATTTTTCATTTTTTTTTATTATCATGGTAATATGAGAACAACAAAAAGTATGAAACTATTCATCTTATGTATTGTTACGAAGCGTAAAAATATTTACTATTATTAAAATGATGAAATGTATACAAAAAAAATGGTATATTTAATTTTGTTATTTCAAAAGTTTTATTTAGTACACGTGCCATGCGATAAATGACATTTCTTGCACTAGTGCGTAAAAACTCATTTATTGTTACTCGTGACTGACGTCACTTGTACGATTGATGAGTTTTTACGCACTAGTGCGATAAATGCCACTTATTACATGGGCACCTGTATTAAAAAATGTTGTTCTACACACGGGCGCTGCGGCTATAATGTATATAGCTTTATTTTAAATATATACTTTCATTTTCATGTTCAATGTTTTTTTTAGCTTCTTTGAATTTTTTTCTCCAATTTCGTAATGTTTGTTCAGTAACGTCTCTTTCTTGAAAAGCAGGATCTATGGGTAATTTATTAAAACGTTTCCGATTTTTTTCTATGGAATCCATGATTAGTTTTGTGTATTAATTTGCGAAAATTCAATTAAACATCTTTATATTTACCTATTTAAAAAAAGATATAAAAATATTTAATATAAATAGAAATAACGACCTGTGTTAATAATTTTAATGATTGACTGAATTAATAAAATCTTGAAATTCTTATACAATTATACAAATAAAAAATTAAATGGTAAGAGAAAAGAAAGAAACGAATGAAAATTATATTACAAATAATTAATATTTTAATATTAAAATAAAAAGAACTCGTTATTTTCGTTATATCAATAATAAATAATAATGAAAAAAAAATTAATTTAAAATTTTTTTACATTAAAAAAATTGTTTCTAATTGTTTATAATTATCGATTTGAATGTATTTAATAAAGATTTTGTTAGCATGTATGATATTGCAATACTTTAAATTCAATTATTTGAAACTGTATACATTAAATACAAATCAAAAACGATAAAATTAATAAATATATACTAAATGTATATATATGTATGGTATAATTATATTATTTTTTTACAAAAAAAATATATGGACATAAATCATGATGTAATAAAATAAATTTCATTTTTGATAATAATAATTCACAAAATGTCAAAAATAATATATACGTCCATATTAATGAAATATATAAATGGTATTCATTTATGCATTTTGAATTTACTTACATTTAAATTTAGAAATTAAACCATATATATAGCACGTAAAATATATACATGTAATAATAATACATGAACTTTTGTTTTATAATAATATATATAACAATTGCAATTTGCAGGTTAGGTTTTTGTCAACAATTCCGTCAAGCACATCAAGCAAAACCAGAAACTATATAATCTTTTGCACCACTAATTAAGTTTATTTAAATGATTAAAAAATTAATTTTTCCAATTATTTACTATTTTAAAATTTATCCTTATACATGATAAAATACTAATTCCGAAAATGTCATCCGTATATATGTAGATTATTTGTTCAATACATACATATATTTAAAATTTTATTTCATTTCGTTTCTATTTTTATCGTTCATAATTGCCTAAAAACAAAAAAGGACAAAAAGATAACTCAACTTTATATGGTTATTGAAGTTTTTGGAACACATTTTTGTGTTATTCTGATTTTGATTACACATAATCTCAGAAACTGTTTATCTTCAGTGACCTTCACAATATTTCAAGTATTCTGTATTAAATCGTTCTTTTTTCCACCATCGAAGTTTAATAACCAGTCATTGCTATGTTTGCTTATGTCGAAAATTTATTAACAAAGGAAAAACTGATTATAACAACTGATGACATCACAAACTTTAATATTCAAACTTGGTCAAAATCGAAAAAATATTTCATGAAAAATGATGGGAAAAAATTTCCGATAATTGTGCATAAAGTAGATGGTAAATAAAATTTATTTATATATTTATATATGTATTACTTAAGTATATCTCAATTTTTTATTATATACATTATATGAAATATTCATTTATATATTATATTTCACATTATGAAATATTTATTTATTTTTTAAATTGCAATACGCTAATTTTCCAATATTTTTATTAAGAATTTTATTATTGATTGTAAATTATTTGAATAATTCATATGACATTGATAATCTATTGTATAAGTAAGACATTATTATATCACAAAAAATTACATGTATATATATGTTAAGTATGATATTTAAATTTAAAAATTTACTAACAAATCAAAATAATTAGTGAAGTTGAAAAATCAAAATAGTATAGGTATAACTTATTCGTATGGCCGATCGACTTAATCGCTAAAATAAAATTGAATGTTTTTCAAATGTTTAACCAATTTATATATATTACATATTATATATATGTGTGTGAAGAATCTTTTCAACATGTGTTTAATGACATTATATATCTCCAATTTCAATATATATTCATACACATATATTATTATTACTATGACTGCGAAAGAATCTATAAAAATTGGCATATATTATGCTCATAAAAAATGGAGTACTGATTAATGCAAGAGGTATTTTAATATTAATATATTTATGTTAAATAAAAAAAAATAATGAATCAACGGCAATTAAATATTAAATTTTTTCAATATTATTTTAAGTTTTTTTTTACAGATGAAAGGGGAGCTGTATATATAATATAAATGTTAAACGTTTTTTTAAATAATTGTACCAATTTTCAAATAATTTTACTCATTTCATTTTTATTTTGAATATATTTACGAACACTATTATATTATATGTTGTAGAAAATCGTAATAACCTGCAAGCAACTTTGAGTGAAAGAAGAGTAGCTAAACCGTCAGCTAAATATTTGGAATCGGCATCAGATCTTTCGGATTGTGAAGTAAAGAGAAAAGAAGTAACATCATCTGCTGTAAGTTAAATTATTCAAATATTTATTTCGTATGCCATAGTTAAAAACTGCATAAGTTCTTTTATGATAATTTAAATTGGAATAACGTCTCAATCATATATAATAAAAAGGTCATTTTTTCAGAACAAATCACGAAATGCTGCTTCTACTATCGTTCAACAAAGAATACAAAATATAATGTCTAGTGGTTATGATCAAAAGATTTCAAGAGCTGTTAAGGTACAAAAAATTATTGAAAATATGAGTTTAAAAATTACATATCTTTTATATAAAATTAAAATCTAGAGACATTAATTTATACATATATATATATATATGAATGTGGTACTGAAAAAATCTATTTGTATTTATGTAAAAAATATATTTAAAAAAGAAATTATATGTTATGATTAAATTTGTTTTTAAATTTATATGCTTATAATTAATAAATAAATTGAAATAAAAAAAATTTTTAATAATAAAAAATATTAAAATATAGTATTAAATTTAAATTTTCATACTTAAAATTAAAGATATTCTTTCAGTGAAAAGCGATTAGATGAACGAATAGAATATTTTTAACAAAAAATATTGTTCATTAAGCGTTTATTTCTGTGCATTTTTTTCAAAATTATAATTTAAGTCATAATAATATTTTGTAATTGCCATGTAAATATAAAAAAAATATAACATATTGCTCTGTGACAAAAGTGTTAATCCAATATTGGATTAACACTTGAATTCGTCAATAAAAATGTATTTATTTTTAACTGCAATTATATTCTATTTGCGTATTCTATTCGTAAAAGAAATATAAAAATACAGTAAAATTTTACACAGGTGGCTATGTAATAGGTAAACCCCAGCACAGGTGATGAGCGCACTCTGGCATAAGTGACAAACAAGCCCAGCTTGTCATGTATATAGTACAGACGAATTTTACTGTTATGTTCCAAGATTTATTCAATACAATTAATGCTATGATATACAACAATTTCATATGGAATAAAACATATAAAATTCACATTTTCTTAGAAATTTCACTTAAAAATAACTTTGTAACTTAAGTTGAAATGTCGTTTCACCTTTCTTCTTTTGTTTATTTTTTTTTTAAAGTATATATTTTTTTTCATTATATAAATATTAATTATATATGAATTATTGATTGATTAATTGTATCACTTACCTGTGGAAATAATTTTATTGAATGTATAGTGGGGGAAAAGAAGGGCCGGTCACCTGTGTTAGGTTTAACTATATGTGATTTTATATTATATAAACAAACATAGACGAAAATCCTTCAGTAGCGTATATCTATTTTAAATATATATTATTATTATTAAATGATAATATAAAAAATTATAAATTTAATCTGCAATTTTTGTAGCTGAGGTTGAAATAATGATTTCTAATTGAAAACTATGTTATCCAGATAATTATACTTGTTAATTTATTATATTATATTATATACAGCCTGTTGAGAAATCAATCAAACGAGATGATGGAAAAAAAAGTGAGACAGAGATGGAATCAAACATTAATAAAACGTTGAAACGACAATTGTCACCAAATCATTCTAATCAATCCAAAAAGATATGCTCAAATGAAATCAACAAGGAAAACGTAAGTTAATAATTGCTATATTAATTTCGCTAAAAATATTATATTGTGATAAATTTATAGATAGATAAAAGTTGAATTTTGTTAATACTTTTCTTAAAACATGCAATATTTTTTTATTAATTTAAAGTTAATAAAGTTTTGAGCTTGCATTTAACTATATATACTCTAAAAGGTTTCGTTGTGTTTAATCTACGTATAAATTATTTAATAATAAAACTTTGAAATTTTTTTTTAATTTCAAGTGTTTGATAATTTTTAGTTGGCGTTTTTTTTTAGTTCAAATTAATCTAAGTATTTTAAAATGTTTTACGGATTTCAGTTTACCCTTTTAGAAATAAAACTCTGAAAAGAGCTCTGGAAAAACGCTGAAAAAACTCTGAGAATCTCTCTCGATTGGGACATTTGCAGAGTTTTTCAGAGATTTCAAAAAAAAATTTTGTTCTAAGTGTTAGGAAATATGGGTTCAAATAAATAGATTTTGATTTAATTTTAATAATCCTTTGTTATTAAGTGACTGACTCTAATCGCACAAGGATAAGGTCCGATCCGAAGAAGTTTTCGTTTAAGACTAAAAGAAAATTCAATCTGTGCCACACTCATTCCATGTAGGGGTAACCTCTCCCCTTTTAACATATAAAGAAATATTCACAACTTATATTCTAAGAAAAGTGTTAAATATCGTCTCTAAGCGATGTCGCAATTATTGACTTGTTTATTAAACGTATTTCTTAAAAATAATAAAAATGGCCGAGTGAAACCAGATGTATCTCTCGCAAGGAAGTAACACTTGAAAATTAGAAATAATAAAGAACGCATTATTAGTATATAGAGAGGTTTTTGTTTATTAGAATATTACGAAACATCCAACACTAAGTTTTTCAGAGTTGTATTTTTAAAAGCGCTCTTTTAATATTTAAAATATTTAATAATAAAAATTTCACTGTTGTCGCTTGCTCTCGGTTCAAAAAGCATATCATAATGTCTCGGGCGCCTGGTGGCGCCCTCGACTATAATGTACTATTTTGTCATGTAGTTCCACATTCATATGCTAAACTATCTCGATACGAAAAACACATCGCCTTGGGCGCCGATGTGTTTTTGAACACATCGGAAAAAACACGATGTGTTTTTTCTGAACTTCAGCGCCTTGGGCGCCGATGGCTCGTGTCAGGTTGTTAAACTCGCCTACGGCTCGTTTAACAAATCTGACACTCATTAACAATGCTTTCCATCGCTAGTTAACTAATATACTATTTAAATAAATTTCTCAAATATATTATTTTTTTAGATTGTTTATTCTCTGGAAAAATCGGTCATAGAACGTAATGAGAAAATTACTGCATTGCAAGAAGATATAGTCAAAATGAAACATCAACTGGAAATAGAAGAGCAATCTCATAATTTGTTGAAAACAAAATATGAAGAAATTGTATCCGAAAAAAATTCTATTGAAAGCAATTTAGCAAAAGTATTAGTTGAGAACGAAATACTTAGTAATTTATTATATGAAAAAGAAACTGAGACGTCCGAAGGTAATGTATATATACACTGAAAAAATAGTGGTGCTTAGTGAGCACCAATTATAGTGGTAAATAATTACGCTTCCGGAACTCGCGCGAAAAAAAAATCATACGACCACTCGCGCGGTACACTGAGTGCACCGGCCGGTTTCCATTATTATTCGATATCAAATATAATATTTTTATTTAATATTTTGACAGGGTATATTATTGAGACTAGCAGTATCCGTTGGTGGCGCTTTTCTACTACACATATTTATTTACAAAATTATACATTTGCAAAAATTAACTGATTTTTTCTACTCATCATATTTTTGTTTAATTTAAATACTATTTCTTTTTTATCTTTATTAAATAATATGAATAAAAGAATTTTTATACAGTGCATTTGTGTCAAAATGTGTAGTTGCGGCCACCATTGTTGACATTATAAAAAATCCGCTAGGTTCGCAGCTATCCTACTAGTGCCAATATAACATAATTTAGATCATACAGAATTTATCATTATAAATAATATTTCAAAGTGAAACAATCATTTTTAACATTAGTTTTATTGAAATTACTACCGCCAGTGCACTCAGTGTACCGCGCGAGTTCCAGAAGATTAAACAATAAATTAGCGCTTTGTTAGCGCAAAATTAGCACTCATGTTATACGCTATATTGGAGTTTTCCTAATCCATTGGTCAAGGGGCTTTTCTAACGCCGAGTTGAAGTTCTGTCGGCTCCAAATGTCTATTAGATATTTAAGCCTACAGAGCTAATACAGAGAGTTTAATGTATAATTATTTACCACTATTACTGGTGCTCACCAAGTACCAACGTTTTTTCAGTGAACCAAATAAAGTATACGAAAGTTATACAAAATAAGAAAGTGCGTTTGATTTGAAAATACCTAATTTTTTATGTCAAAAAAATAATTGTATTTTATTCGATATATTTTAAAATATATTAAACCCGAAACTATTTTATATATTAGACATACAAAAAATTATCTTGCAGATACTTTTTAATTTGTAATTTGTATTATTAAGCAATTCATTTTTATAGATATTGGTCAAACGTCTTACCCACAGAAACCCAGTTACGACACTAAAGTTGGAATTTACAGTGAAGATAAAGAATGGGTAATTAAAATTACTGTATCGTATACACTCTATGAAATGATAAACTTAATCCATGCGAATCATAATATTATAGTTATTTTTGCAGTCCTTTCCCTCTGGTTAAATAGAAATAGAAGATTTTAGCTTAAAAAATTGTAGCCTATTAAATCTGAAAAATGCAACAGAAAATTTGAATTTTACTTCAAATTTTCATATGAATTCAGGTTGAAAGAGTTTAAAATTTCGAATATCAATTTCATCAATGAAATTTCAAGTTTCTTAACCCAAATTCATATACAAGTTTAAAGTCAAATTTAAATTTTGTGTTGCATTTTTAAAATTATTCCACTCTACTTGAACTTGTAGCGTCAATGAATCGTTTAATATCTGACTTCTTATTTTATTTATTGATAATACTTTAGGATAAACAAAAAGTACGCTAGAAGTACACTCGAAATTTAAACATACAGTCAAACCTCCGAATAGTCACAGAGGTTATCTCTTTTTACTCTTGAAATGTTTTAATTCAAAAATTGAGACAGAGATATTGGACTATTCGAACGTTTTACTGTATATATTCAAATGTACATGATATATCAATTATTATTTAATTTTTAGATTTATATAGGTCACGGTGAGTGGTTGCAGTCTAAAGTATACGACTTGATAAAATTTGATGCCAAAACACCATCTCAGTTCGTTAAAATGATGGCAGTTGCTGTATATGGGGTTGAAACTTTGTTAAGTTCAACGATCACTGGAAACAAGAGTAACCGAGCGAAAAATCAGGCAGAACAATTCAAAAGATTAGACTTCAATAAGTTTCTGGCTGTTAAAGGTATACAAAGGTTCCAATGTAACTTTTTTATTACTTAAAAATTTAATTCTTTTAATAAATGTTCTTTAAGATGAAGATTTTTTATAAAATTTTAAATCAAATGAGATCATGATACAATTTCACACAAAAATTTTCAATTTGTTAAATTTAATTTAAAAAAAATTGTTCACCAAAATGATTTTTATGAAATATTTTGGTCACTACAATATACTTGATACCTCCGAATTGAACTGCCCCATGTGGATACAAATTGCATATAAGATAAGATATTTCAATTCGGAGCCGACCGATATATATATATATATATATATATATATACACAATGTTTAATATACTATAACTCTAGTTAATTAATAAACTATACTTTTTACTTTAAATATTTCTGAGTTTCTTAGTTTATATATATTTCCGAACAACAACAAAATAATAATAATAATAATAAAGTGCCATAGATTTTGCTACATGCAGTTAAACGCATCGTCATATATTTATGTAGCGTGTCCGTGATTCAAACATTTTTATTGTTCTGTACACATTTTTAACTAACAGAGTTTACAATGTACATACTTTTTCAAACAATAATTTATTATAATATTTATATGAAAATAGCACTGTAATTAATATTGTGTATTATTTTTCTAGAAATATTCAATTATTATTTACTAAACGAACTAAATAAATCCAAAGAGAACGCAGAAGTTTTGACAGAAAAAACTAGGAAATATATTAGAGCTAAAATAAGCGACTTGAAACGACGTATGTAATTTCAACTTCCAATTTTAAAATGAACTTATCAATGCAAATTATACTGCTTTCGAGTTTTATTAATAATATATATATTTTCCTGTGATATATTGGCTTTAACTGATTAATATTGAACTAATGACTTATATTAAACTATTTTTTAATTTCATTTATACTTTTTATATAGGTATTACATTTGATCAATTTATAAAAATAATTATGAAAAACAATTTTCAACAACAAATTTTTTTTAAAAAATCTTTAGCATTCTATAATGGTTAAAAATTAATATTTATGAAAGCTAGCAAACCAAAATTACAAAATAATGAAAGACAATTACTATTAATGATGTTTTTATAATTTCGTTTGCTATCATTGTAGCAAAGAGAACCAATGTCAAAACTGAGGAAGACAATGACGATCTCATAGCTGAGGATGAAGAACAGCTCAGCAATGTAAATGTCCAAGATGTACAAGAGGAGCATGAATATGTAGAGAATGAGCAGCATGAAGACGATGAAGATAGTGTAATAAATGTTCAATATGAGCAGGGAGAAGACATGTACTTGTCACCAGAACAAATTTTCGATCCAAATAGCGTGCCGAACAATTATCAAATAATTGCCGAGATACCATGATAACTTTTCTTTCATTAAGTTTTAAAACTAAATTATTTATAATTTTATAAATAAATAATAATATATATATATATATATATATATATAGTGTAATAATAACCATGTGTATGATTTTTAATTTCCTTATTCCTTCATAGTATATATAAATCGACGTTAGTAAATTAACATTATTTTAATTTGATAAAAAAATTTTAGAAGTAATTGTTCAAACTCATAAAATCTCAGTGTGCTTTTAATTTATTATTATGATTCATAAAAATTTTACCTAAAATATAAAAATTATAAACTATTAAAATTAATATTTTATTTTTATATAATAGTTTAAAAAATTTTCTTTAGATCGAATAATGATAGAGTATGTTTATTTAATTTTTCAACTTTACAAAATCTTATATACAAAATTAATAAATCTATATAGTTATAATAAAGGTTTTGAAAATTCTTAAATTAATTATAAAATGTAGAATTCAACAATTTTAATCGTTTCTAACCTATACACACAATAATATGGATCGAATGGTTTCAACCGATACAATTTGACTTTATATTAATGATTCATGTTGGAATCTATCTGTTGTGAACGATTAAAAAACGCGATAGAAACCATTAGATTATTTCTAATGGTTTATATCGGATACAGTATGGTGGGTTAAAACTTATCATCTAGTTGGCGTATTTAGCAAGATGCCGTTTATTCCGACGTAACAAAAAATGACAATATCTCAAAAAATATTAATTTTCATGCTTTGTGGCCATGGAAACTTTTAATCTACGACAAAGAACATAATAAAAGAAGAACATAATATCAAAATTTCAGCCAAATCCGCCGGGAGCCATTTTCCATTAGAAACGTGCGCGGTCCTTTATATTGAAAATTTATTGAAAAAATATTTATTTTTATGAACATGAAGAAAAGTATTAGTGTTATAACATGTTTTTACCTAAAAATTATTAAATTAAATTATTAAAATATGAAAATTTTTGTGATTAGAATTAACTGATAATGTCGATTTATTTTTTGATGAAGGTGTGGAAATAAGTTAAGGAAACCTCTTGTATATAATGTTAATCAAGAACAGATACAGAATCTTATGTACAGGAATCTATGAATCGCAAACTCAACGCTATCTTAAATAAACTAATAAATGAAGTCGGAATTAATACGTTATTATTCAAGAAAATTTCTGTTACAATTGCACAAGGAAAACTGGGTTTTTAAAATAAATCGTTTTTGTAGCCACTTTTGAAACACTATGTAGTATTATGTGACGGATACTATCACTGTCCTCGTAATATAATGACTGGGACAGAGCTGGCAAATAATTTACCATTCGAATCAATTATTCCTGAAAAAACTGTTTTAAACATGTTGTAAGAATTATTATTGTAAGAATATCAGACAGTATTGTTTTGAGTTTGTCAAGAATCATCTAGAACTTCGGGGAATGATTTATTGTTCAAAATGTACCAAATGTAATTGACAAAATATTTATTGTTCTTGAATGTACCCTTACTTACGGTAGTTAGAAAAAAAAAACGTGGACAAATATTAGACAATTGTAGATTTCTATACGGAGATGTACGAATATTTTAATTTATATGAACTGTTTTAAGATGATAATTATATAGATTAATATTAAGAAATTAAATTTAAATATAAGTTGGATCACACAAGTTATATTATATACTGCCGAGTGAGTTTTATGGGCAAACTCATGTAATCGCTATGTGATTAGCGTCTTCGTTCCAATATAAATGC
>JABFOU010000192.1:0-11640 GCA_022817745.1 Scelioninae gen. 1 sp. ZL-2020 | reverse complement strand
ATATATATATATATATATGTATATATATATATATATATATATATATGTGTGTGTGGGTGTGTGTGTGTCTTGAATTATAATTGTTTTTGTACGTAAAATATTTGCAAACAACATTGACATATTTTTATAACATTGTAAATTTTATAACACGTAAATTCTGTATCATAATTTTTAATTTTTTTTAAAGATGATTGGGGCAATCTATTGCTTGGTGCGGGGATCATCAATATCAATTTACAATGCAATATGGCAGGCAGTTCGTGCATTATTACCGAATAATTTCAACGTGCGTCTTTTTACCTGTGATTTTGAGGCTGCGCTAATTGGATCTGTAAGGCAAAATTTTCGAAATGCTAGAATAGTTGGTTGCTGGGCACATTCTGTTCGAGTATGAATTTCATATTATTACAATTTTTGGAATTATGTTAACCTACTAGTGGGGTTCTGAAAATGACAAGCTGATCCACATGACGTGATGGTAGTCATGCCTGAGATATATCATGCTGGATCAGTTTGTCATTTCCAGAACCCCATTGATATATGAATAAGAAAACTAAATAAACTTATTTTAAAATTATTATTACATAACTGCAAAAACAAAGTGTCTTATTTGAAGACTCTTTGGTGAAAACGACGCACATGGCGTATCTTATAATAAGATATTTTCAACACAAAAAACCTCAAATGTATCCAAATATCTTCTATACTATAATAAGTATTCTAATGTATCTTGTAGGCTATGTGTAGAAAATGGCGAAGACTTAATCTGGCGAACTGTCCAAAAACACTTTTAAACATGGCTCTTGCTTTGCCACTTTTACCAAGCAATCTTCGTCAACTATGTATCAAATACATGGGCAAGAAATCCTAGAGTTTGTAGTGTTTTTGGAACCAATGACCGTACAAATAATTCAATTGAATTATTCAATCGAAGAGGTACCATGCGATTAGGTGGACGGCGTCCACACATTTGGATCTTATTAGGTAAAAACATTTTTTTTTTTCAAGAAGTTTTTGGATTAAAATTGTCGTGCTTTTACTAGTATAATGTAATATATAATACTTAGATGTACAATATCTTATCACTTTCAGACAATATGAGAATGTTAATGGCAGATGAGTCGTTAGATTACCATAGAGCATCTCAAGGATTCCGACCTCGACGCGGCATGTCGAATATTATACGACGTCGTAATGCTACGATTCAAAGATTACAAGCTGCTGTTATTGATGGAAGGTAATTAACAATGAACTTTTAATATCATTTCAACTTTTTCTTATATTTTTAAATTAATAAAATTTACAAAATATTATAGAATTATTAAACCTTTAAAAATTTTGTTAATCTATTCACTTTCTCGTTGTAAACAGGTGTTTATTTTTTGCTTTTCAGCTTTAAGTTTTCCTTATTTAAATATATAATCCTTCTAATCATTTTAACTAGTCATTTTTTGCACTTTTTTCATTTCGTTGTCTGTGACTTTCTTTTTCACTTTTTTCAGTAATTTTTTTACTTTTTTTATCAGTTACATAACGTTTTTGTACGTACTCGTATAAAGCGTGCAACAGAAACCTTTTCTCTTGTGCATGTTTTTTTAAAAAAAGAAGAAAGAAACAAATACACAAAACATATGAACAAAATTTAGAACGACAATTATCTTTATGCTTACACACACACACACACACACACACACACACACACACCTTCTTTTTTCTTTTTTTTATTGTCTTTGTTTTATATTGCATTTCTTGTAATGTACTAATGTATGACATTTGATGTAAAAAAATTAAGTCTGAAAGATTGCTTAATCACTATATTTTACTGGTTTTTTTATTATATTTACTGGTTTACAATTTTACACAATTTTAACTCTGAAAAATTTGCTTGACATTATGGTCGAAAGTGAAATACCTTCGCAATGAAACTGTATGAATAATTGTACTTGAAATTAATTTTTCTGTTGCATTTTTTAGACAGTTTCAACGTACATATTTTTTATATTGAAACAATCACAACAAAAGGGTTTTTATTAACAGATTATCTGTGAATAACTTCCTGCGATCATTTGATAATTCAGTTGGTGATATTCGAGATCTTATTCTCAACGAAGAAGGTACGTTAATGATAATACTTCTGAAATTAAGATAATTATTAACAGTAATATCAAGTCATAAACATGTATTAATAGTATATTTCCATCGAGGGCGCCACTTTCCCCGAGCTTGGAACAGTATTTTACATATGAAGAATAAACCAAACGATTGTGGAACTATAGAGCACAAAAAGTAGTTTTATAAAATTCTATATTTTTTTTCTACTTGTTGCCCATTTGTTGGTAATTTTTTTTTTTTATAATTTTCACGTTAAAAATACATTTTGATACAATAACTGTAAAAAAATTTTAATGAATGATTGAATTAAAATAAAAGAAATATAATATAAAATTAAAATTTGTTACAAATATGTATATCAAAATTTTAGAAATGAGATGATTTGCTGTAGACTGTAATATATTTTAATATTTGATAAATTAGGAGGTAATCAACACAACGAAGTTGATCATGGCGTGAACTTGCTGGATGAACCGCTACGTTTCATTGAAGGTAAATATTTTTCACACGGGCACACGAGCGAAAAAAAGAAAAAAATTCCCATTACTTGTAAGAAAAACAAACTTTTTCGTATACACGTGACTTCGTTACTTGTGCGTACGAAAAATACTGTTTTTCACTCACGGGCTACCCCCATTCGTAAAGAAATATACTAGTTTCTACACCATATAACATGGAGTTAGTTATTAAGTGTTATTATAGTATGATAGTACATAATTTAATTAAAATGTAAAATAAAAATCACAATTGAAAATGTTAGAGTTGGAAAATGTATAGTATTTTAATTCTATTTTTTATTTTGTTAAAGGGCCTCAAGATGATCTGCAAATACTTTATCCTAGACGAGGAAGACGTCAGCGTCGTAATGCAGTGCATGAAGACGAAAGCGGTAAATGGAAAATTTAGTGATAATATATACCTTTCCACAAAAATTAGCCCCCCCCCCTATAAAATTGTCGAAAAATTTACCATATAATTTCAGCTGTAATATGTTGAGGTGCAAACTTCTTTTTAACTCTTAACAGATGGCGCTTTGTTTGTTTGTTTTTTTTGCTAGTTTTGCAGGATATTTTTTATATCAGGTTCATTATTTTTTATTAACTTGATATTGGGTTAAAATTCGCCTGAAGTCCAAAATGTTAATAAATTTGAACCTGACGGTTTGTAGTTAATAAACCAATTTAATGTACAGATTATCTTGTATTGTGAAGTTATTCGTTATGCGGACTCTTTTTGTCTATTATCCTGATTATTTTATCTATTATAAATTATTAGAGTTCTAGAAAAGTATACATACAAATTGAAACTTTATCACAATAATAAACACTGTAATACTTAAATTACATAATTTTTACTTGCATTTTCAGAAGACGATTTACCTGGAATCGTCAGACCAGCAAGAAGACGACGACGGGTTGGCAGAGAACCCCAAGCACAAGTTGTTGTACCAAATAATGGTGGAGAAGCTGAGCCGCAGAATGCAACTCTACCTCCTTACCAGCGAAGAAATAGGCCACAACGAGTAGTAAGAACTCTTGATCCAGTTGAAGGACGTGTGGAGACTCCAGGACCAGTAACAGCAGCAGCTGCAGTTCCTGGTCCAATCGAAGCACTCGAGCAACCAGTACCAGCCGTAGTTATTGGTGGAGCAGAAAGACAAGAAGAGCAACAATTAACAGCAGAAGCAGCAGCAGTTCATGGTTCAGTCGATGGACGTGAAGCGCAACCAGCAGCAGAAACTATATGTTGCATTTGTTTGGCAAATTTTGCAACACATGCTTGTGTCCCATGTGGACACAAGATATTTTGTGCAGACTGTGCTGATATTTTGGAGCAAAACCATGTCACCGTTTGTCCAACTTGCCGAGAACACATTCAAATAGTTATACGTATTTATTAACAGAGTAAAATTCCGCTTGAAGGAATCAGATCTTTTTTAATTTAACTATATTTAACCTGAGTATCTTTTGTTTCATTAAAATTTTTTCTACATATCCATCCGTTCATACATATCCGTTCATTCAGATTTATCCAACTATCCAAATCCCTCTATTCAATTGCATACACAAAATGTAATTATGTCTACAATTATTAGTTATCGATTATTATTTTCAACTATTGGTCCATTTTCGAGAAAAAGTATGCAATGTCTTTCCCATTTTTCTTTTTATAAATTAACATAATTGTTCTTTGATAAGAAAATTTCATGTAATGCACAATGTGGATGCAATAAAATTTTTATATTTTTAATAAATGTCTTTTAATTTTATATATACTATGTTACTACCATTATTATAGCATAATTATTTCCTTAAAAGATTTTTTTTTTTTAACTTCAAAAATATATAAAAATAATTAATATTTTTTACAAAAATATAGTAAAAATATAATATTTTAATTACTTTCTATATAATAATTTTACATGTTCTTTTTGCGAATACAAATTTGATTACTTTACTTATAAATACAAATTTTGATTGTAAAGTTTGTTTGTACAATCTGTTATTAATATTAAATCAAGAAATATATGTGAATAAAGTTTTGAAATAAACGGAAAGTTGAAGCAATTAAAATCAGTTTCAGTTTAATTTAATTTAATCAAATAATTTCAGTTTCAAATGGCTAAATTTTTTTCAATACTCATTATTTAGCAGAAAAACATATTGATACAAAATTTACATACCATATCCATGGTTGAAACATAAAAACGTTCCTTTTTACTTTATATTTGTCTAGATTTGATTGTCTTACTATTAACATCTTTTTCCTGTTCCACTAATGGTTTTGTTTTTTTTGTCTCAACTATTGATATATCTTACGATTATCTAAAAATTCCAAAAACACGAAAATTGAAATAAAATATGTCCTGCTAATGTACAAATTTTTAAACTAAAGTTTATATTATTATATTTTTCAGATTTTCAGTACGAGATGTATTTCTAAGAAATTTTCTAAAATGTCCATTATTATTATTATTATCATCATAATTATTATTATTTTTATTATAATTACTTTTATTATGTTTAACAATTGTTTTACAAATTTACATTTTAAAAAAAATTTTAAAGTGTTGAAAAACTCTAAAAAGATTTAATATTGACAATTACTCAGAAGTTTTTAGAGTTTATTACAGAACGTATCAGAGTTTGTTTAATTAAAATTTGATAATGAATCAAGAAATAAAGAAAAATCTAAGAATCAGTATGAAAAATTCCAATAATTAACGAATAGATAGAATAACTTTTTTATAAAATCATCACATTAACAAGATATGGTCTGTAATCGTTCCTTGTGTAATATTTAATTGACAATAAACAAATAATAATTCATTTATTATTCATAGTATATATTTTTTGTTATTCATAGTAACTATTTTTTGTACTTTTCGCGCCATTTACCGCTCTTGATATATAATATTCCTTTTCCTACTTTTTATTAAAAAATCAGTCCAACAGCGCCATCTATTAGATTTTTTAACTATTAATTTTCGATAATCTAATTTGATTTTGAATTTCCCGCTTAAACTCATTTCCGGTAGTTATCGACATTCGATATATCGATTATATATCGCATGTGCACAGATTTACAATGCAAGATTTTACAGTGCACGATTTTAACGCACCACTTTTTAATTATATTCATACTTGTTAGAATATAAAAAAATGCAATTAAATGATAATCTATTTTGTTCAGAAATGGTAATTGCAGATATTTAAATATTTATATCTTTTAAACAAAAAATTGTATTTAATTTTTTAAATAAAGGTACTTTTTATCGTCATCTATTACGTGCACAGATTAACCGTGCAAGATTTTACAGTGCAAGAAATTACAGCATTTTGTGCGCATAATTAAAGTGCAGGAAATTATATGCACGATTTTAACGGTGCAAGAAATTACAGTGCACGATTTGAACCCCACCGTTTCTTTGAAAAATTCATAAATCGTGCATATGTGTTTTTTCTTATTTTAATTAGACAATATCAAGAAGTTCGTTAGAACTTCGACGGTAAGAGTACGCAGTACCACCGTCGAAGTACTAACGAAATATTATGTCGTTCTAGGATGACCGTAACCTTACTTTTTAAAATATTTTTTATTACCTCCCTTATTCACGTGACAAAATAGCTTCAAAGTTGTTTTACATAACATATTGCTTCATATATATATATATATAAATGGTAAAAAGTTTCTATTTTTATGGTCCATTTTATTATTTCTGATAATGTTTTTTTTAAAATTTGAAAATCTGGGTTCCGACCACATGTCATTCAGAATTTCTCCTTTTCCTTGCAGAGACGCTAGATGGCGCCACATGACGGACATAACATTAGACCAATATAAAAAAAAATAAAATGATTGATTAATTAATAAACTATACCGAATTTATTGATATAATTCCAATTTTTTTACAAAATTTGCAATTTTAATACATTTTTGTACATTTAGATTATAAGCTTCCAATTGCACTATGTTAATAAAATAAAATTGATTTTTCCATGTAAAATTGTGTTTGATATGATATGATATTGTGTTTCTTCACTTGTATATATTTGAATTTTTAACTTTAATAATGAAAATGAATAATTTATTTATATTGTATATAAATAATATTGTATATATAATATTAATATTTGTGTATAAGAGTATCATTTTGTAACATAAAATACGTTTACATTTCATACCAAAATTTAAGCTTCAAGTTGGCAAAATCTTTAAATGTTACTAGTAGAACCTTTTACTGGTTCTACTACCCTATTTTATATGAAAAAAAATCAATAATCTAAAAGTGCAATTTTTATACTAAATTTAATGGCAATAATAGTGCTGCTTTGTTTCCATCAATTTTTTTTTATATATTCATTTATTATTTTTTTTATGTAAAAAATTAATTAAAATATTAAAAAAAAAGAAAAGAATACAAAAAAACCAAATAAACAAAAACGATAATGAGGTTGAATAAATAATAACAATTAAAATAAAATGTTTTCATTATAATTTTTTTTTTGTATAATATTTTTAATTTATCATATATTTATCACATTTATTTTATACATAAAATTATCACATATTTTTATTTATAATTTATCACATTTTTTTTTACAATATAACGAGGTCATAAAGATTATGAATAAATTAAAAAGAGATTCCCGAGCCTCCTCCTTTTCCGTTTTGGTCCTTCCCATTGAATTTTTTTAATTCGCTGTAAGTTGGAGTTTTTTTCCCGCGGCGTCCACCTCTTTTTTTGAATCGTCTGTCGTAATTTACGACAGATGATGATAAATGGTAAAGAAAGGACATAAACCTGCGTTGACGTCTTACAATTTCTGGAAAATAAAAAATATTTTATAAATGTATGATAGAGCTACTTTATTTTATTAACCTGTAGCGACGCCACGAATTTCGAGCTAATTTTTATACGTTTTAAAACACGTAATTTATTATCTCGGTTATAATAAGTCGCGACGAAATTGATTTGAATGTATATTTATTTAGTTCGTAAGAGGATATTCGTATTTTGTAACGGCGCGATGGGAGACTTCGAATTTCCTAAACGAAAACCATTATAACAATTTTATAGTTTTTTTCGAGTTTCGAGTTACACATCTGTTTTGAATTTTGTTTGTCGCCTAATTGTCTGACGAATATTCCAGAACGATTTTGTTAGTATATAAGGAAAATATTTAGACGGCGAACTCAGTTCCTGTCCGTACTTTGTAGAAGAACAGTTTCGTTCATATTAATAAACTCAAAAATATATAAAACAAAAATCGTGAGCTTTATTTAATTTTGTGACGCGAAGCCCACAAATTGGTGACCCCGACGTGATCAGAGTTTAAATTGTGCGAATAAAACTGTTTAGTGACATTTCATTTAAAAATCAAAGTGGACATACTCATTAATTTATAATGGCAAACAACGGTGTCCATTCTGAAGTGTCGCGTGTGTCCGTGAAGGTTCCAGTTTTTCTGCCGAGGAACCCGCAGTTATGGTTCATACAACTAGAGGGACAATTCGCACTCGCAGGCATAACGGCGGACGAAACTAAATATAATTATGCTATGTCCAGCCTCGATACAAAATATGCCGAAGAAATGCTGGACATTATGATGGATCCGCCGAGAGACGGCAAATACGATAAGTTCAAACGGGAATTAATTAATCGTCTCTCTAAATCAGCCGAAAGTAGAATTCGGCAAATTCTCGAACGCGAGGAAATTGGCGATAGAACACCGTCGCAGTTCTTACGCCACCTGAAGAACCTGAGCGAGAAGGCGATTCCCGACAAGCTGCTGAGGACGCTGTGGATTGGACGACTGCCGAGGAACGTGCAGGACATCCTAGCCACACAGAGTGAGGACACCGACCTTGACACCGTATGCAAGCTCGCAGACAAAGTCTACGAGAACGTCACTAGCCAACGACAAATTTCAGCCATCGAATCATCGGAGCTCGACGATTTGCGTAAAGAGATAAGTGAATTGAAATCTTTGTTAAATAAGCGCAGAAATCGCGGGCGTAATAAAAGTAAGTCGCGAGCGAAAAGTAATGAGCGCGAGAATACGAATACTGACGCAGATACCGACCTATGTTGGTATCATGCTACTTACGGCGACAAAGCAGCGCATTGCCGAAATACCTGCAAAATGTGGGGAAACGGAAGCGCGCGTCAGTAACTGCGGCAGTTTCTGAAAATACGCGACCGGGCCGCTTATTCGTGACGGATAAAAATTCGAAATTATCCTTTTTGATAGATACAGGCGCTGACATTTGTGTATTTCCGCGAACTCAAATTCGACACCGAGTAGAGAAAAACGATTGCGATTTATACGCCGCGAACGGATCTACGATATCCACTTACGGAACCGTGTTATTGACTCTTAATTTCGGTAGAAAAGAATTCAAGTGGAAATTTGTAATTGCGGATATAGAGAAGCCGATAATTGGTGCAGATTTTTTAAACCATTATGGACTTCTCGTTGACATTCGTAATAAACGACTTAGAGATATAAACGATGCTGTGATAACAAATGGCACGAATGCTAAAAGCCATGGCGAATCAATTAAAATGATTTGCGAAGATTCGCGTTATCACAAGCTATTGAGTAATTTTCCTGAACTCTGTAGTCCAAATAGCAATTACAATCATAAGCGTGTCGCGCATTCCTTCGAGCATAATATAGAGACAAAGCCGGGAATACCATGTTTTTGTAGACCGCGTCGTCTCTCGCCCGAAAACGGTTAGTGAAAGCCGAATTTGACTAACTTTTGACGTGACAACGTCTAATAAATTGGTGAACACTGAAATACTAGGAGTGATTCGTGAAAAAGTGGCGCGTTATGTAACGGAAGTGCATCACCGCTTGTTATGGTGTCTCATTTCGGACAGAGTGAGGCAGTAATGGGAGACGAGAGGGGGTCTATTCATGAAATCGTCGCACGCGTTAACTGGTGTTTACGCGTGCTACAATTTAAAGAATACGGTCCGAGTCTTCTTTCTCTTGCACTACGACACACACACACTCTCTCTCCATGCAGCAATAAAGGTAATTAATTTCTATTGTAATTTTGTGGTAACTCAGTAATTGATTTCATTCTGATAAGATGTTTTATTATTAATCGATCTGAATTTTTATCTTCAGGATAAGAAAGCAATTGAGGTTATGATGCGAGTAAGCATGCTAACACATGACAATAACCCAACTTGTAAGTATGTTTACATGAATTCTTACAAATAATTCATTTAATCAGTTTCTTTACAATATAAATTGTTAATTAAAATAAGTAATAAATAATAACGTTACAAGAATGAAAAAAAAATATTAAAATTATTAAAAATAATACACAAGTTCATACTTTTTAATTAAAGAGAATGATTCAAATTGAAATGAATGGAAATGACTGTTCAATATTATTGTATGTAAATGCACTTATCAATATTTTGTTCAAATCAATTTCTTTCTAATAAATTTTACTAATCAAATGAAGTAACGTATAATTACATTACAAGAATAATTTAAAATTTATTAAAAAATAAACACAAGTTTATACTTTTTATTTGAACTGAATAATTATAATTAAAATAAAAAAAGTGATGAATTATTCTATGAATATTTAAAAATGCAATTAAATAATCGTTATTAATAATTAACTTTTATAGTTTATTAGAATTAATTTAAAGTCACTTAACTGCAACATTGTGCAATTAATTCTTATCACAAATAATCAATATTTTTCTAATGAATGAATTAAAAATTAAATAAATTATATGTAATTAAAAAATAACTTTCATTTCAATTGAAATCATTTTGATAAGTAATCAAAAACTGATATTTATGCTAGATGTTGTCACGTCAAGTATCATGCGAATCGTAGTTTCATAGAGTATCTAGTTTTTATCTTTTAATATTTCGTTTTTGGTTTCATTTTTGCTTTATTAACTCCACAATCGTTAGTTGTTGTTTTTCGAAGTAATTACTCAGACAAAATCAGTCGCGAACATGGCGAAATAATTTATTACTCAAGCACAATCACTTGAAATCAACCAAACCTTGTTTGTTATACTTGTAACTCTGAGGAACCATAAACATTTAATTTATTACTGCATCAAAATGCACTCAAATCCGTTAAATCTGCAGTGAAACATGTAAAAACGCCAAAAATCATACAACTCTGTTGAAAACTTGGGTAAACAAGTTATTAGTCCAGCACAATCACTTGAAATCGCCCAAACCTTGTTTGTTATACTTGTAACTATTAGGAACTATAAACAATTAATTTATTACTGCAACAAAATGCACTGAAATCCATTAAATCTGCAGTGAAACATCTAAAAACGCCAAAATTTAGACCATTTTGTTGAAAACATGAGACGGAACACTCGAGTTTTGTATTAATAGCTCCAGCACAATCTGCCAAGATGCCAAGATTTTGTAGTACAAAATGCAGTACAGTACATTTTGTAACACAAATTCTGAATTAACTACTTTAGCACAATCATTACATCTGTCCTTAGAATGCATTTAACCCATTCGCATCAATATTCCCATACGGGAACATATGACAAAAATCAATATTTTGAAGTTTTTTTCATTTGTATTTTGTTTTTTACATGAAATGTCGATTCTATACAGATTTCATTTAATGATAGTTATTTAATCGGCTCAGAAAACGTATTTAAACATTTTATAAATCATCTACAATATTTGTTCAGTGTTGTGTGTTCAGTGTTCAGTGTTCAATATATCATTTCAAACACTATTTTTGTGATTTTCATAAGGCGTCCATTAAACAAAGATTTATTAACTTAATTTTACAATCAAAAACATTAACAAGACGTACATTTGTATACTATTTAAATCAAAGATTAAACGCGCACATATTACTTTATGTTGAATTTATTATAAAATTCTTATAATTACACGTATATTACACTTAATTTACGCGAGCCTCAACCGTACGAGTATGTGTGTGTGTTTATATATGTATTGTTTTCTGTCCAATAACTGAATGTGCATTATTCAAATC
>JABFOU010000191.1:0-11645 GCA_022817745.1 Scelioninae gen. 1 sp. ZL-2020 | reverse complement strand
CATATAGCCAGTGCATCAAATTTGATTAGATCACTATGCTCCATAATACACTGAATCCGTTAACGCCCAGTGTTTCCTGTTAGCAACAAGGAAGTTACACTATAAGAATTTTTTATTTATATTACAAAAAAATAGATTATTTAGATCTAAACTATTCTCTGATTATCAAAAAAAGTTTTGAAAACCTTTAGGATAATTTTTCAAATTCAAGTTGTAATGTGAATTATAATTAAAAAAAAATTTAGCAATCTCTTATTTCGTTTCATTTTCAAAAATTGTATGTAAAGCAATGATAGTATGTTGTTATTATAAAACGTGTTATAAAAATCAAAGACAATAGAGTCTTCAGCAGTCATTTATCTCAAATAAGAATGCATATCGGCTAAAAATATCCCACTCGTTATACTTCATATAAACGGAGAAAAATCGTTAGTTTCTTTTATAAACAGAAGGTCCTGGCAGTAAACTTGCAATGTTTTTATCAGACGATTCTTACGTTTGTAACGAACCTATCGATGTTCTGAGAACTGCATTAGTTGTTCGTTAAGATCTTCAACTGTGAGCATCGTTAAAGCGTGGTATTGAAAAATGATTGTAAATGAAAGTTCTTATCTTCTCAATACTCCTGACACCTCTAACTGCAAGATAAGCCACCCAAAATGCAAAAATAATAAACAAGGTATTTCTTTCATAAATCATGCTGAAATAATACAACGAAATATATCATTTTATTTTATTCCTTGATAAAAATCTAAGAATTATAAAAATAATCCAATAAAATAAAAAATGATAAAATGTTATAATTATTTTTTAATTATATATTCAGTTTGATTGAAAATTCAACTTTTAGTTTAGGAGGTAAATATTATCATTATATTAGATTAAAAATTATTAACACTCTAATCGCGAGTTATCTGTTTATTTAATCGATCACGTGTCACTGCAGATAATTCTTGAAGTGATTTTCCAAAGACTTTATGAAAAGTAGGGACTATAATTTCGTAAAATGTGGAATGATTTGTATCTAATAGTATATTTCGCAACAAGGGAGCAAAGCGAAACTTTACTCCCGACTGTGAGTGTTTTATTCCCAAGAGTGTAAAATTGCGTTTTACTCTTTAAAATATAGGGAGTAAAGCACGACTTTACGCGCACGTGTGACGAAAAAATTGTATACATTTTACAGACTATCATGAGTTGTTGATGGACAGTTCTTTTAGTAATCTGATAAGCGAACGAAAAATGACAATACGATTATCTATTTTTTGGACACTGTGGGTGCTTTTAGCATTAAGTTTGCTGTTTTTCATTATACTATACGTGATCGCGCTCATATAGGATCTGGTTGTTGCATTCTTTGGATTTTCTCTTAATCAATGTGTGATAACAAGTACGTATTCATCGTTGAAAAATGCATGTTGATTAGGTTTTAATTTATTTGTTATTTGACTGTTGGAATAACAAAATTAGATGCGTAATTTTATATATATATATAACAATTTTCTTATTTTTAAATGTAAACCTGTTGTATTTTTTAGGTTTTATAAAAATGGACTGAACATGATGATGACTGAAAATTTGATATTTTCCAAGTTTATTCTTAGTTATGGCGTATTTGTAAATATAGTATTAATATTATATATTTGAGGATTATTATTGTGAATTAAAAAAAACGCGAACAAATAACTAAAGATACAGTTTATTAAATGATATTAATACAAAACAAATAACAAGGTTTCTATTTAATGCTAAATGCGACGAACGGTGACACGCCTTGTCACAACAACCCTCGGACTACGACTGCCTAATTACTTATTTCCTAGCATGACCTTTTCTTCTGGAAAAACGGTCCATTCATCCCACTCAAGCATACTTCGCACCCGAAGACCGATCGGCAACGGTTCAGAACAAAGCGAGTATTCTCTGTCCTTTTCTTCAGATGCATTACGTTCATCTTCCGGAAAGTCTCTGTGCAAGCTTTGTTTTGAACAGTTTTTACAATACCAAAAATATCAATTCCTACATTCGGCCATCCTGCGTGTATCTGGTCTCCAGATGCCATACCATGTTTCTTTGAGCTACGAGCTATCATAAACCCATACGACCTTTCATTTTTTCCGAATGCTAAAAAATAAGCTAACATCGCCACGCGTATTAGTTTTCGTCCAAAGAAGTCCATTTCTTCATGAACTCCGCCGCTGTAGAAGTGTTTCTCGGACCTTCTTGCTCACCCACTTTTCTCACCAAGTACCGCTCGTTCCTGAGTACCTGCGTAACTTCATACGGTCCGAGATACTTCGAGCAAAACTTCAATCCCGACCCGAATTGAGTTCTCCGGATTGCCACCATGTCCCCCACTTTATATTCTGTGGCTGGCTTCCTTCTTCTATTATAATCACGCACATTTTCCTCCTGGATCCGCGATAATGCTGCTCTTCCTTGTTCTCGATACTCTTCTCTACGCTCCATATGGTTGTAGGCAAACTCCCTATTCACTATCTCCGCAATTTCGGGATCTTCTCTCAGCCGCATGCGTGATCCGAACAGTAACGTGAATGGTGCCAATCCGGTGCTGCGTCCTGGCACATGATTTAAATATTGTTGAGCTTTGCTCACGTACTTGTGCCATTCTCCAGGATTATTTGACGATAACTTTGTCAAAATAGGTATCAACGAACGATTTATTCGTTCTACCTGCCCATTTCCTCGTGGCACGCCTGTTACTATTGTAGAATGAATTATTCCTTCGTCAGTACAATAATTTTCAAATTCCGTTGATGTAAACGCTGTCCCTCTATCTGTTATAATACGTCTTGGATTGCCAAAGACCGCAGATTGTTTTAATAATCTGTCGAGTACCTCGACCGTGCTCGTCGTTTTTGTCGGATATAACCATACAAATTTTGAAAAAGCATCTACCACTACAAAGATGTGATTATAACTCTTCTTCGTCGACGGTAAAGGTCCCAAATGGTCAATATGATACGTATCCAGCGGCTCGTCACCTTTGTCAATAGGATGTAAATAGCCTTCAGCTTTTCCGCTTTTCTTCGTCGCCAAAATACAGTCCACACAATTCCTAATGACTTTGTCAACTTTATCGTGCATATTTGCAAACCAATAATCACGTTTCAAAAGTTGCTCGACTTTCATTGTACCAAAATGCCCCTGTTCATGTATTTTCTTTATTAGTCCCTTTTGCATTTCCTTTGGGACTACTAATAAAGATTCCGCCCCCATTGTTCTATACAGAAGTCCTTTTTCCAGTGTGTACCCGTCCACTAATCCTCGTTCCGTCCTTGTTTTTAACTTCATAATCTCTTCGTCTTCGTCTTGTCTTTGTTGCCAGTTGACCGTAACGCCAGCGTCTATAAGTGCCACCTCAGGTAGTCGGACTCGGCTTAGCGCGTCAACGTGCCTCATCCTCGCTCCCGGCCTATGCTCGATCTCGTAGTCGAACTCTTCTAACGACAAGGCCCATCTGGCTATTTGCGAGGAAATGTCCTTCTTCTTCATGGTCATTGTAAAGGCCTGGCAATCAGTCACTATTTTAAGAGGAATTCCGATTAGATATGATCGGAACTTCTTCAAAGCCTTAACGATTGCCAAAACTTCCAATTTATAGCTGTCGTATTTTTCCTCACTCGCTGTTGTTTTCCAACTTGCGTAGTGTATTGGGTGAAAGCAGCGGTCCTCACTATCGCGCTGCAACATTATTGCCCCAAGTCCCAAAGCCGATGCATCTGTGTGCAATTCCGTCTCTGCCGCCGGGTTGTAAATTCTCAATACTGGCTCGGAACATAACGCGTCTTTTAGTTCCTGAAAAGCCTGCCTCTCGTCCTGTCCAAACTTGAATTTAACTCCGTCTTTTGTCAAATTCGTTAATGGTCGCGCTATTAAAGAATATTTGGGTATGAATTTACGAAAAAAGCCCGTAAGCCCCAAGAAACTCTGCACTCTCACTACATTCGTCGGTTCAGGAAAATTACGTACAGCGTCTGTTTTTTCCGCTGACGGTCTCACAGTACCGTTCTCTACAATATATCCTAAAAAATCAACCGCGTTCTCCAAAATTTTACATTTTTTCCAATTAATTATTAGGCCATGCATACTCGCTACTTCCAATACCAATCTCAATCGCTCTAACCCTTCAGTCGGATCTTTCGCAGGAATAATAACGTCGTCCATATAAACATGCGCAATTCCGTCTTTAGATAATTTATTAAATATTAAATTTATGTACTTCTGAAAATACGCTGGGGAAATACATAATCCGAAAGGTAATTTGCAAAATTCATAATGCCCGTCTGGAATTATGAAAGCTGTATATTTAATGTCAGATTCTTCGATTGGAACGTGAAAAAACCCGTTTTTCAAATCTATAGTACTAAAAATTCGCGATCCTTGCAATTTATCTAACTGATCGTCAATTATGGGAAGAGGGTATCGATTCTTTATAATTTTCGCATTCAATTTCCGATAATCTACGCAAATTCGAGTTTCGCCATTTTTCTTTTTGACTAACACAATTGGACTCGCGTAATCAGAATTTGATGGCCTAATAATTCCGTCATTTAACCACGTGTTTATTTGTTCATTCACTATTCGTCGTTCAGTGAATCCTAATTTTCTCGCGCTTTGATAAACAGGAATATCGTCTTTCAAAGTTATTCGTACTTTTATTCCTACGTCTTTGGTTTTGTTCGGTTCGTACTGTTTAATCATCTGTTCCGCTTCGGCTCGGATATTTTCGTCTGCTCTATACCTTACGTCAACTTCATTCAATTCATTTATTACGTCAATTTTGCAAATCTCTTTAAACTTTTCAACTGCGACATCTTTTGAAATCGTTATTTCTCCTCGTTTCGCGGTAAAAATTACGTCATTTAAAAAATCTGTTCCGATTAGCAATTCTTGACTTAATAAATCTTCTGGTACAATGTGTAATAATAAAAAGTAATCTTCTTTATCGATGTTCATTTGAAGCGAAATCTTTCCTAATGTCGAAATATATCCGGATCCGACTCCTTTGAATTTTGTCACCTCTTTAACAGCCGGTGGTGACCCGATTTTTGCATATGTATCGGCTCGAATGAAGCTAAGATCGCTCCCGGTATCTATCAATGCCTGTACTTCAACGTTGCCAATTTTTACATTTTTCAAACATTTTTTCTGATCGATATTTATCGCGCCACAATTACTCGCTTTCGACGCGTCAGATGTGTTACGTTTTTTCGGGCATCTCGGAGCTATGTGACCGAACTCGCCACAAACAAAACATTTCGTACCTTCCGCGCGCTTCGGACAATTTTTACTAACATGCCCTTTTTCGCCGCAATTGTAACACGTTCGCGAATCTTTTCCCGTATTATTATTTTTCGCGCTCGCATTATTCGGCTTATTCGATCGACTTCTACTTTTAATTTTCTCATAAATTATAAACTTATCTTTAAGTTCGCCGATGCTCCCAGCTCCGTACAGCACTGTCTTCGTCGTTTCGTCTCCGTCGATCCCGTCAATAATATATTGCACTATCGCACTCATTTCCAAATCTCCATGCGACGCAATTTCCATCATCTTGTAGCAGTATTCGTTGTAGGTTTCGTCTGCCTTCTTCTTCCGCTTCTTCATCAGCTGATGTATTGTGTGGCTGTCCATCCTCGGCCCGAACTCCTTGATCAGCGCCTCTCGCATCCTCGTCCATGAACGCCGGCACTTTTCGAAGTTGATGAACAAACGTGCGGAACCAGTTAGAAGTCGTCTGGCATATAACACTTTTTGGCGTTCATCCCACTCACACATTTCGGCTGTTTCTTCAAAATCCTCCACCCAGTGTTTGATGTTTTTTCCGTCATCTCCGCTGAATGAGTCGAGTGCATAATCGATGTCTCTATACGAATATGCCCCTTGAGAATGTGTCGTAGCCCGCACGTCACTCGCAGGTTTGGACGCTTGTCTCTCTTTCCCGACTTCGCGGCTCTTCTTCGTCTTCGTGGTTCGCGTTGTTTCCACTCGCACATCGTCTTCTTCACTATCGTCTTCGTCTTCTAACTCGTCCATTTTGCGGATGCAATCTTTTAATCGCATGCAAAGGTCATCTTTTTTTCCGGTGATACTCAAACCTAATCTTTTGAGTCTAAACCTCAGTTCTTTCACCGTCAACGTCTCCACGTCTACATCGTCTACTTCTTGGTCGTCCTCATCGTCTTCTTCGATCACGGCTTCTTGATCGTTTACATCTTTTTGAAGGTCACGTCCATCCTTCTCGTCCAATTTCTCTCGTCTTGTGCGTCTTTGAGCCCGTGCATCTCCAACCAGGAATCGTCTCAGTCTCTCCTTCAAAGATGCGCGGCTTCCGTCTATACTGAGTCCGTAGTCCTCCAGCTTCGTGCGAAGTTCGTCTTCTGACAGTGTGTCGATCCATCCTTGTTCCATTTTGCACAATTCGAAACACAAACTGTATCACTTAACAATGTTCACATAAACTCACTCAAATCCCGGTTGAGCCCCCAAATTTGTGGGGATTATTATTGTGAATTAAAAAAAACGCGAACAAATAACTAAAGGTACAGTTTATTTAACGATATTAATACAAAACAAATAACAAGGTTTCTGTTTAATACTATATGCGACGAACGGTGACACGCCTTGTCACAACAACCCTCGGACTACGACTGCCTAATTACTTATTTCCTAGCATGACCTTTTCTTCTGGAAAAACGGTCCATTCATCCCACTCAAGCATACTTCACACCCGAAGACCGATCGGCAACGGTTCAGAACAAAGCAAGTATTCTCTGTCCTTTTCTTCAGATGCATTACGTTCATCTTCCGGAAAGTCTCTGTGCAAGCTTTGTTTTGAACAGTTTTTACAATACCAAAAATATCAATTCCTACATATATATACAAAACATTTGTATATACTTATTTATTCTGTATAAATTATGTAAAAAATTTACTTACTATATGCAATTAAAATTTTTATTGTATACTGTACTTGAAAAATTATAAACATAAACAATTATGGAATGATTTTGAAAACATTACATTTTAATGAAATACTTTCATTAAAATAACAATTCTGAAACTATGACAATTGTCACATAATTTCAACAAAAAAAAACTGACAATTCTAAGCCTAGTCAGCATTGTACAAATCAAAATATTAGCGTATATTCGCGCGTACAAACATTAACATGTGATCCAATATGCCGTAATTTCAACTTCTTACATATCCGAGAACATATCTTTTTATTGCAGCGACAGGTTCAATTAATATAAGAAGATCATTAAAAACTAGTATTCTAGATACTAAACTATTATAGATATGGTTTGTTATACATTGTAATATTCTTCTCATAAAATTTTCTTTAAACTTCCCCATCAGCAAATAATATTATTTAATATTCTAGGAATATTAATAGAACGTTTTGATATTCTTGGTATATCCATAGAATATTAAATAATATTATTTGCTGATAGGATATACTTCCCTCTATACTCACCTAAAAAATCTTATATTAACTACGAAATTTAATCTAATTTTGTTAATTTCTAAATCATATTTTGCAACGTTTCGATATTAAATTATTCCGAAATCATTGGATATTTTCACAAACATTGCTTGCATGAAAAATATAAAGTATACATTTAAAACGTTTGAATTACACGCATAGACCAGGCTTAGCAAGAAATGTAGTTAGATAATGTGTCAGTCGTTTACATGACAAACATCTCAACCTTGTGTCCAAACTGTTGACATGTTTTCTAACCAACTTTTTTTGTACTCTACATGGTCCTAGCGGTCGGACTTTCTCCACTTATTATCATTGATTTCAATTTCATAAAATTCTAAATGTTATTGTAACATGAACACACATTAACGTACAATATTTATTAGCAAAATATGCGTCATATGAACATATCAAAATGTAGTCATCAAGTTCAATGATATATTATTAGAAATTTAAAAATATGATATTAAAAAATATAATATTTTGCAAAAAACAGACGATAAAAATATGACATTTAAAAAAGTCAGTTTTAACTCTTCCGACGGTACTTGATTAAAGTAACATTGTACTTCAAGAGAGAAAGTTTCCTCTTGAATTACTATTTGAATCAATACTAATAAACGTCTATATATTCACAATATTTCACTAGAAGAAATTGTGATCGGTTGGCGGGGCTCAATCATGCACTTGGAATCCTGATGAAAGCCTGATTGAAAAAACTTGTACTTTTTTTTACAAATTCATGTTTACACAATTCAATAACTAAACCATTTAAATTAAATACATTTATTAAGCAATAAAACAGTATGTTTTTTTAATTATTAAAATATTTTTTGATATGGAATAAGTGAGGTTAGAATTGTGTTATAAAATGTAACTCAAGTACCAAAGTTTTCTTTAATACATTCACAATTAATATATTAAATATATCATACATCTTTATATATAATGATTATATTAAATTTTGAACTTTTTTTTATAATTCTGTATTTTCTAATGTTATTATTATCATAAATAAAATTTAAAAAAAATTATATAATTTGAAAATAGGTTTTATATTTATGTTACACATAAATATAAATAATTTATTTTATTTTTAATTTATAAAAATATTAAAAATTATATCAACTTACATTTTTAATTATATACCTTATATACATGTTTTGAAATTATCAGATAATTTTAGGCGAGAAATGCAATAGATGAGAATCAGCGCGCGCACGAGTCAATTTTTCTATACAAAGAGATTGTAGTACGTCGAGGTGTTTTAATAATCATACATCTAACACGTTTAGTACATTTGAAAATAGTTTATCATTGTCTGTTCAAAAGAGCACGGCCACAGCGCGACATTTTCATGTTGTTGGCGCAAAACGAGCATGTCTTTTAATTATTGTTACGTTAAATTAAAGTATAACCAACTAGAGTTAAGTTAAATCTCCTGACTGTAATCTGCTCAATTACATTACCGTTTTCACAGATCAGAAAACAGTCGAAAGACCGCGTTCCTTCACGTTTCACCTTTACAAATAATTAGCGCCGAACAAATTTATTATCATTTAAATATATTATTACAGTATTTGCCGGGATCATTGTCTGAACTTGCAAAATGTCTTTGTCCCGCGTGTCTGAAATTGGTTAATGTTGATCAACAATGAAGAAAGTGCAAGCAGGCTCAACTCTTTAACATTTGATGTACTTGGCATGAGATGCGACCGTATCTAACAATTACTACGACGTCAGCCTTTTTTCAACAATAATGTCAATAATCTAATCGCGTCGTCAATTAATGTTCACAAAAATGTAAACAAACCTTTATTGTTTGTAAACACCTATGTTTATAGTCACACGTAAACCTCTCCTAACTGTGTATATTTAATGGTTAGAAAACCATCGAAATTTCTCAACACGACATTGCATGCTACAGAATCGACATTCTCTAAAATTTTTAGTTGCATAACACATGATTTTCTTTTCTCCAAGTTTTCGAGAAAAGACCTTTAACGGTTACTTTTCAAAGGCGAACGCACATGTCAACGTTCGATGGAAACAGAACGAACATATACATTTACGTTGTACCATCCTTATGTAACTTATTTTTAAATGATTGTAAAGGCATCTTATACTATCAGACGCATAAAATACGTTTACAACTATTCAAATTCCTTAGAAATTGCAGACCATTTTTATATACACAGTGCCACCAACGTTTTGCCGACAGAATATCACGTAGTAACACTTGTGAAAAGTGCAGCTCAAATTCCCTTCTATCATGTGCGAAAGAATAAAGAAAGAAAACTTCTTGCAACAAGTTTCGAAGTGTTATTTTGTGTTCGACAATTTTCTAAAGCGAAGCAGCTGTACATACAAGATGTGTAATGGAATCTGCATAATTTCTCAATCACACACGTCACGATTATATTCAAATCTTATGAAGTCCTAATTACTTATTCCAGTCGAGTATCTTGGGTTATTAGTTTTATCGTATTTATAATATGTTTGTATAGTGTTCAACTATATTTTTTTTTATTTTCAATCAATTTTGCAGTTCAAATTTTGATAATGCTTTTTGATCATTAAATGTTTTTTGTGCTAATTTTATAAAATACTTATATAAAATACGATATACAAAGGTGATGATTAATTCTACACAAACATTTTTTTGTTTGCGAGAGAAAAACTTGATATTAATAACTTTTGAATGTCAAACGTCATACAGTAATATTCAAACTTTCGACTGGTGACAAATTTCAAATCATCTTTCTCCACCTACCACTTTTTGAACTTAAACAAAGTATTGTCGTTAAAATAAATTAAGCAAAAACTGGTGAAAAATAAATACAAGCGAGATAATCGATACACGATAAGTTCTTCATGACATGCACAGAACGTGCGATGTCGTAATTTATTAGTTGGGCTCGCGGTTGCGGGAGTTTTCTATGTTGGAATTCGAAGGAAGGAATTGCCAAGGGGCTTGTAGGCAACCGGTAAACATCAGCATCTTCCTTTCACATATGAAATTCAACATATATAGTATTACAGGCAGATGTTTTAATGCCGACAGAAAATACGTAATCAATGAAACAAACGGCCGACGTGAAGTGCAATTTCTACATACTTCTCGTGACTTATTGATTAAATTAATTTCCGATAAAATGAGTGCGTCAAAAATGCTGGAAAACGATGCGCATTGACAATCTCTTGATATACGTTACATTTGACTGATAATTCTCTAACGATACTCGCCACTTTTGTAATAACTATAAACGTTATTACTTTATTTTGCATTCCTTTGTTTTCGATTAAGGTCAGCCGATATTAAATTCAACGTATGCATTAATGAATGGAAAAAGTTAGCGGTTATTGAGTAATGCTTGCGACACGCCTCACAGCGGCAGATGCTTCCTAATTGGGTTGCAGTTTAGAACAAGTTGTGTTTCGTTTGAAATCATCATCTGTATCACCTTTAGGTAACCTTCTACGATCATGCTTATGGGCAAAAGTAATTAGAAATAATAATTAGTTTAAGGTAATTATTCAAATAGTGAATGAAGATTAACATGGATTAAACCTTGACTCAGGATATCACTATTACGATATGATGAAAATATTATTCTTTGCAATTACGTAAATTTATAAACAAAATAACAACATTTTCTCTGTTAAATAGTTTTATTAAATAGTAAGTCTGGTATGATCTACTGGCAAAGATATCTTGACACTTATCAGAATTTTATTTTAACCATATATCAGTATATATTTTCTATTGATATATCAAATTTATATATTGCATATAAGAATTGTAATTAATATTATTTCAGTTTAATAATTGAATTTTCAAATATAAATGAATGATTAACAGTATTAAAATAAAAAAAAAAAATAAAAAAATGGGAAAAACCTAAATGGAGTGTTCTATGTGAAATTTGCAAAAAAATTCTAATCTATTTATGTGATACCTGATATTTGAAAAAAGGTCTATATTTATAAACGACAAAAAATTACTATATTTCAAATATTTAGTTAATACAAAGATTAGATAATGTAAAAGTTAGAAACTTCAATAAAGATTCGGAATACTTATGGGATATTTTTGAATACATTTTTATAGTATTTTTCATGACTCATTAC
>JABFOU010000190.1:0-11651 GCA_022817745.1 Scelioninae gen. 1 sp. ZL-2020 | reverse complement strand
GTAATACTTCTTCGTGATTGTTTGTGTGTCAGTCGTGTGGTGTAACTAGAAGTATGTCTTGTTGTATTGTAGGTTGTGTTTAAGTGTGAGGCAAACTTTTTTTTTTTTTTTTTTTTTTTTTTTTTTGAAGAGACCCAACGTTTCACTTTATTTGTCTCGTCCATGAATTTAATTGCATGTAAATATTTCTTACGACGAACGAGAGCCAAAGTCTCAGCTCGAGCTATCTGGTCCAAATCCTTACAATAATTAAATCGTAAAACAAATTGGCTGAACCTAGCCTGGCGCCCAAATTATTATTTTTGCTCAATTTTTAAGTTTTTGCACCTTAAAAATTGAGCAAGTAAGGAGTAAAATGAGTCAAGTATGGTAGTTAGTATATTGCATGCTATTTTTGTTAGAAAGTTTATTGAATTTTTTGTTATTGGTAAAATTTGTATTAATGAATATATTGTGGCCAGAAATACATCTCCACCGTTAAAGTGAAAATTTTGAACATGTAACGGTTGAATTATTTAGTATGGATTGAGTGACCTATGATTATTATTGTTTTGGAGTCAAGTAAAAGTTAGAAAAGAAATTAAATTAAATTGAATTTCAATATTGAGAAGTAAATTTTATATTATTAAACAAATTTTCCAAATTGCTTATTCTAAAATAACTAATTGAAAAAAGTAAAGGCAATTAATTCATTAAATGACTCTTAATGTGGATATTAATATAAGGTACGGTACCTAAATTATGTAAAAAGTTCTACCTCTAATTTATGATATTAGAATAAGTGCCAAATGGTATGATAAAAAGTATTCTAAAATCATAAACCCCTAATGATGTATAGTTTAATTATTTAAACTAAATTACACTATTACAGTACATATAAAATTTATTATTCATTGCAGGTGTTGGTGGAACTTTTGTCAAAAAAAAGATTAAGTAAGTATCGTTATGATTAAATATATCGTTCAAACTCAAAAATCTCACAATAAAGTAAAACCTTTTACGCTGTCTCCTATTACATGAACGAATCGACTTCGCCATTTATAACTAAATCCACCTTGTCTAGTTCTATCAGGTTGATATAATTTTTATAAGTGAATTATTATAAAAATATTATATTATATATTCAATAATAATATTCACTTATATTATATTACATATTATATTAATGAATATGGGTAATTGCATGCCAACTCAGCACGACCACACACCCGGTCATCTCAGATTTTGAAAAAACGTTATTAACTTCGTTATATATGTTGCAAATGTTCATTTGTCGAAGTCTCATTCTTCTACGATACCAATTTTCAGTTTTACCAGCAATAGATTTTTTAATTGATAAGAGTTGATTTTAGACATACCTAATTTATTTTATTCGTAGTAAGTTTCCACATAAAACATACCAAAATACATTGATCTTAAATGGAAATTTACCGAAGAATCGATTCGTGACATTTTCAAATACAAATTTTGAGTTTCTGCTAGTCAAAATGGCGGATATTTAAAAAAAGTCAAAATTGTTTCAAAATTGAAAATCTCATGTTGCTTATATTTTTAAAATTATCAAATCACGATAAAAGTATTTGTGTACTTCCATAATTTTAAACATTTGTTTTGGGGAAAAGTATCTGAAACTTTTTTTCATTGATTTTATTGGATTCCACATGGTTGTAGGATACCCAGTTTATGTTACTCATTTATTACGCAAAAATCATGGGAAACTACATGTTTCTAAATGGAAATTAAATGAGAAATCGTTGTGTGTCAATTTTAAACAAAAGATGTTATTCCTACTACATTTCAATTGATTTTATTCATAAATGATATTATTTAATTTTAACATGTATTAGATATAATTAACAGTGTTTGTCGGAATATTTATTTTTTGTTAATTGAATCAAATACCAGAGAATAATTTTGTCCAGTACTTATGTTTTTACATTGTATAATACAGTCTGAAATGGACAACAAACTCATGGAAGTTGCGTGTACTGGAATTGTAAATGCTTTTCCAGTTGGATCACAATCACGATATTTATCAACTTCACATTCAACAATTTCACATTGGATGTTTTTAATGTGATATTTACAAAACTCGAATAATTGATCAATTTCTGTAATCTGATTATCATACGGTCTACGCAAACTTTCTTTGGTTGTCTGTCGTTTAATATTAGCACCCACACCATCGTTCTCAGTTTTACCATGAGAGGTAGCAAAAAATGTCCAAGTAGCATTTAGATTATACAACTTTTTATGCTCACATACACGATAATGATAAATAATAAAGGCATTGTCTGATGTTTTGATTCCCCATTTTCTTTAAAATAAATTATAACTGGATGCACAGTACATGCGTTCTTTGTCCAGTAATATACTTGCGCTTGATTCTGTGTAATCAACATTTCCGCTAAAATCCATTAGGACTATACATTCTTTTTCAGTAAGGTTATCTTTTAAACTACGCAAGTATTTGTATTGTTCTTTAGCAACAAAATCATACGGTATCAGTTTAATCATAGAATCACTCAGAAGTTCAAGTAATTCACGTTTTGAAATGAGTTGTGTAATTATAAATTTGTTCTATCAGTGCAGACCCATCGTTTTAGCTTTATGTTTTCATCTTCATCTTCCTCACACATTTCCTGTTCTTCAGAATTGTTTAAAAACAAATTTTTGTAACATTTTATTTATATCTCGTTTAGAAGACATCAAACTTGGGTAGCATACAAACTTGATTTCTTACATTTCAAACAAGATTTGTTATTAAATCATTCAATGAAAGGTTGGAGTTAATTGCAAATAGCTGTAAATCGACATTTTGTTGAATTGCACATACGCAAACTGAATGTGTTCCCGAAAAGCCTGCGATGACACACCATTTTGGGTGAAGAGAAGAAAAAATTGACAAACTAATTTGACTTTCTTGGTTTTCAAGTTTATACATTTTATATAATTCTCTTAAAGACAATAGTAACAATTGTTTTTGTTTCTACTGCTTATTTCCGATACTAACATAATCTTTATTTCCTGCTAACATTTTCGAATTTCCATTCGTTTCGTCGCAATAATAATTTATGATTTTTGGTTTTCTTCCTATGACAGAATACTGCTACCTCTCTTTCTATTTGGTAACGCATGAATACCTTTTTATCTAACTAAATCTCTAGCAGATTCTGCTATGGCACGAGATATTCCTAAACAATCCTGCATTAATTTTTTTTCCAAACTTGGCACTAATGTTAACAACTGTAATTTTGACCTAGCATAACATTTTTCATTAGCAATCTTAATATTATTTATAATTTCATCAAAATGTTGAGCCTTTGTTTGATTTCCTCAGGTATAGAATCAATTTCATCAACTAAATCGTACGCAGTTTTCTTTTTTTACCTAATATTTCCGAAACGTCTTCTAATTTTTTTTTACCAATTTCTCTTTAAAATATTACTTTTACCTCGAACTTCTACACGACATTTTTTCAAACAATCCAAAATTTTATGTACTCTATTTTGTGAATCGGCACTCGAATAATTTGATTCTTGTGTTCCAGATAACACCATATAATCGGAGAATGATTGAATCTTGAGAACCACTTGCTTTAGAAACTGATAACACTTCAGCAACTTCAAAACATTTCTCGTTAATCGTTTTGCAACATGTTTCACAATATTTCATACCAGGCACTACATGAATATTTAGTTTTTCTTTAATTTCTTGAGCCGCTTCATCAGATATTATACGAAGACTGTTTTAAATGGGTTTCTTATATGTTTTCAGTAGGGATAAAAACATTTCTTTTGATTATTTTCAAAATTAATAACAATAACCTGTAACAAATTTTTTACATTAATATGCAAGTGATAAATACGTGGATTTAGACATACAAAACACTAAATGATTTTAAAACAATTTTTGAATATGAGTTCTCTTACCGGTTCTCAATACTAGTAATTGTTTGTTTTCCTCTGAAATGGTATTAAAACTCAAAAATGAAGTACAATCGAACTTCTTTTGGGTTCCTAAAGCGGAGCAAATATGACAAAAGCATCTGAAAATTTATTTGATGATTATTACTTTATAATATAAACGAACCTACATCAGTCATCTTGACCAAATATTCGAAATATTTACTTTGTTTGATTCCGTGTAGCCCTGTTTTACTTCGTTGATACTTCATTTTACTAATTATTGATTCTGAACAAATGAACTGTTCATCTTCTTGTATTGATGGCTTCAACTCTAGAATATTGTTTTAGAATAGAAATCGATATATCACAATTCGATATGTTCGATATCGATCTCCGTACTGCGCAAGCGTGACTGGTGGCCATTTTGTTAATTCAAATTTAAATTACAATTTTCAAACAGTTTTTAAATAGTAGTTGAAAAGAAATTTAAAAAATAACATTTTTTCGCAAATTCGCCAATTTAACTAATATGGAATACAGTTTTTTGTTTAAAATTGTCACACATGGATTTCTCATTTAATTTCCATTCAGAAACTTGTAGTTTCCCATGATTTAGCAAAAGAAATGAGATATGAAATCAGTAACATAAAATGGGTAACTGTACAATCATGTGGAACCCAAAAATATCAATGAGAAATGGTTTCAGATACTTTTCCCCAAAACAAATGTTTAAAATTATGGAAGTATGTCTAAAAACAAATACTTTTATCGTGATTTGATAATTTTAAAAATATCAGTAACATGAGATTTTTAATTTTGTAAAAAATTTGACTTTTTTCAAAAATCCACGATTTTGAGTGGCAGAAACTCAAAATTTGCATTTAAAAATGGCACGAATAGATTCTTCGGTAAATTTTCTTTTAAAATCAATGTATTTTGGTACGTTTTATGTGGAAATTGACTTACGAATAAAATAAATTAGGTATGTCTATAAAATCACCTCTTGTCAATTAACAAATCTATTGTTGGTAAAACATAAAATTAAATGATCAAACGAGCTTCATAGTGAAGTTCGATCATAATTATGCGAGTGTTTCGTCCGAGTGGATAATATGTAGTCGTGTCTCCTGTCACGCCCTAACAACAAGCATTTTAAAGCCCCGCCAAAAGAAAAAAACTCTGGCGAGGGAGCCACTAGTACACGCGACGCGGCGATACTCATTGTGTTTCTTGTTGCCCGACCAACAGCACGTTTTTTTTTTTTTTTCTTATCGTTATTTTAAAATAAGATTTTAAATCTTTTGAAATGGGCAAAGACTCGCATAAAAGACGTCGGGAAGATTATCATGAGTCAAAAAATAAAGTCAATGGCTCAAATAGTAAAAGATTCAAGTCTGACAAACGTAAAGAAAAGGAAAAATCGCGTTCGCGCGATCGAGAACATTCGCGTTCGCGCGATCGAGAACATTCTCGTTCGCATTCGAAGTTAGGTTCTCGCTCTCCATCTAGACGTAGTGCAAGTATTCGTTCATGTTCACAAGATCTAGAAACTGTGTATAGAAACTGGGCAAAGGATGTCATGCAGGCTCAGAATGAGAAGATTTCTAACCTAGAAAACAAGTTTGATAAGTTTCTCGGCGTTTGGTCAGAAAAAATGAATTCAGTGAATGACATGAACGCAGAAAATATATCACCTAATACAATGAGTGTTGCGCGAGACGCACACCACAATGACTCCACTGTAGTAGATGCAGTTTTAAATGATGTCCCTTTGATTACCAATCCTTTGGGTAAGTGTTAAAAAAAAAAAAAAAAAAACAAAAAAAAAAAATTAGAACCATCATTCTAAGTGCTGGTCAAAAAAAAAAAAAAAAATATGTATATATATATATTACCATAAATATATTATTATTATGAATATATTATTTTTGAAATTTTAGAGGTTATCCCAGGAGATAAACCCGACAACGGTAAAAGAAACCCGTCGAACACTGAGAGTGTTCGCACAGTTTCGTTTGAAATCGAAGAAACAGAACCTGGGGAGATTGATGACGATGTTGCTGATTTTAAAAAGGATCTACTTGGCGAAAACTCTCAGGATCCTGTGTTTGGACCACCCATTCATGACCTTGTACTACAGAAGTGGAATCCAATATTCACCAACGGTCTCCCTAAGGAGTCGAAAGACACTCTGTTCAAAAAATACCTTATTTTAAAAAATTTGAAATTAGCCAAAGCACCAGTTCTTAACAGTGAAGTACGACAGGTTATTCCAGTGACATCTGTAAAACGTGATGAATATCAATTATACACTCAGGGTATGATTGGATCAGCCATTTCGGCTCAAGCAAACTTAATAACAGAATTATTAAAACCAGATGATCAGTGGAATTCAAGGAAAATATTTGAATTCGCTAGCGATGCTGGTCGTCTAATGTCTCATGTACAGCATCATATCTCGAAAGCACGTAGAGCTTTAATAACTCCTATGCTTACGCTCCCAGCAAAAAATGCCCTAGATAATTCACCTGTTGATAAAAAATTGTTTGGAGAACAATTTTTAAACAAAATGAAAGAAGCAGCAGCTGCCGACAAATTGGTTAAATCTAATTTGACAAAATCTAATCCGCAAATTATAAAGCAGGTATCAAGCAAAACTCCTAAAAATGGAAATCAACCGAAACCATTTCAGGGAAACTCGAAGAACCTTGCCTGGAAACAATCACAAACGTCTCGACAGGCAAGGCAATCTCAACAGGGCTCGAGACGTCGATCGAATTCTCGCCAGAGACAAATTCCGAGCAATTCTCAGAAACAATAGGGGTAAGGGTCGCTGGTCGTTTAGTAAATTTTACTAAATTTTGGAGAAAAATTACCAATGATGCTGTTATTCTGGAGGCAGTTTCCGGATATAAAATACCTTTTTATGGAAACCCACCAATTCGTACCTTTTTAACGGAACCAAAGTTGAGTAATTCGGATTTATTAGAATGCGAAAAAGAAATAAATCGTCTCTTGACGAAAGGAGCAATTCACGAAGTATTTTTTTCCCAGGATCAATTCTTGTCATCTTATTTTCTTGTGGATAAATCTTCAGGAGGCAAACGTTTTATCTTAAATTTGAAAGATTTAAATAAACATATTGAAATCGAACATTTTAAGATGGAGGAGTTAAAAACTGTTTGCTGTTTATTATCTCCTAATCATTTTATGTCTTCTATTGATTTGGAAGATGCATACTTACTAGTACCAGTACATTGTTCACATCGAAAGTTTCTAAGATTTATGTTCCGAAATAGAATCTATGAGTTTTCAGTGTTGCCTTTTGGTTTAGCTACGGCTCCATTCATTGTTACGAAGATAATGAAACCAGTAGTTGCATATCTTCGTGAAAGAGGTTTCTTATCAATAATTTATTTAGATGATTTGTTGTTATTTGGTAGCTCATTTGAAGAATGCTTACATAATGTAAATACAACGATCACCTTTTTGCAAAGTTTGGGTTTCATAATTAACTTCTCTAAATCCTTTTTACAACCGTCTCAAGAACGACAATTTTTAGGTTTCATTATCAATTCGGTTAATATGGAATTGAGTTTGCCGGAAAATAAGAGAATAGCTTTACTTGATAGAGTTTTACGTTTTTCACAACTAGAATCTTGTAAGATTCGAGATTTTGCAAGTTTAATCGGGTCACTTATTTCAGCGTGTAAAGCTGTTCCTTATGGTATTCTATATACGCGATTATTTGAAAGACAAAAATATTTAGCATGTCTTAATTCAGAGAATGATTATGACGCTAAAATGAGTTTACCATCATCTTTAAAATCTGATTTTTCTTGGTGGATTACTTCCTTATCGAAACCAATTGTATCAAAGTCAATACGAGAATTCACACCAAAATGTGAGATTTTCTCTGACGCATCTCTTTCAGGCTGGGGTGCTTCAATGGGAGAACAAAAGACCCATGGCTGGTGGACTGAGGTTGAGAAATTGGAACACATTAATTTTTTAGAACTGAAAGCAGTCGATTATGCATTAAGGTGTTTTGCTAATAACCTCCGTTTTCAGGATATTTTATTACGTGTCGATAATACCACGGCACTGGCAAACATAAATAAAAGAGGTTCAATTCAATTTCCAAAATTAGCTAACCTTGCAAAATCTATTTGGCAATGGGCAGAACAACGAGGCTTACATTTACATGCTTCATATATTTGCTCCTCAGATAATAAAATAGCAGACTCAGAATCCAGAATAATTTCATCGGAAACTGAATGGGAATTATCATCAGTAGTTTTTTCAGAAATTTCAACAAAGTTTGGTCCATTTGAAATCGATCTCTTCGCAACAAACATCAATAAAAAATGTGATAATTTTGTTTCATGGTTTCCAGACCCTTTTGCTTTTGCTGTCGATGCTTTTACTATCAAATGGAATTCATTTTATTTTTATGCATTTCCACCGTTTGCATTAATACCTAGAGTATTAAGAAAAATTTTAACAGATGAAGCTAGGGGAGTGGTTATTGTCCCTTGGTGGCCAACTCAACCTTGGTTCCCTCTATTTAACAAACTTTGTATGTCTAAACCTATGTTCTTTGAACCCAATTCTAATTTGCTATCATCTCCTTTTAGGTCGAAACATCCGTGCTGGAAAAATCTCTCCCTAGCTGCAGGGACATTATCAGGAAAGCATTCCAACTTAAAGGAATGCCCATAGTTGCGGTGGACATTTCTATGGCCTCAATCACGGATAGTACTATATCACAATATTCTAAACCAATTTGTTTGTGGTACAACTACTGTAAAGAAAGATCCCTGGATTGGTTTCAACCCTCAATATCATCAGTATTAGAGTTTTTGACTCTACAGTACCAACAAATTAATGCTTATGGAACACTGAATTCCTATCGCTCAGCTATATCGCTGATAACTAATGTAAATTTAGGCTCTGATGATAGGGTTAGACGGTTTTGTAAGGGAGTTTCTAATTTAAAACCATCGAAACCTAAATATAATTTTACTTGGAGTCCTGAACCAGTAATTTCTTATCTTGAGTCGCTTATGCCTAATGAAGATCTTAGCTTAGAACAGCTAACTCGTAAACTGTCAATGTTGATTGCTTTAGCTACGGGTCAAAGAATTCAAACCCTCACACTTATTAAACGATGCAACATTGCAATAGGGAATCCTACGATTATTAAGATCTCAGATCGTATAAAAACAAGTCGGGTTAATAAAAATCAACCCATGCTGGTATTTGAGGAGTTTAACGATCGTCCTTCTTTATGTATAGTGTCCCTCTTAAAAGTATATCTAAATGTAACAAAGGATCTTATGCCGAGAGATAATGAATTCTTATTCATTAGTCTTAGAAAACCTTACAAGGCTGCTTCGTCTCAGACCATCAGTAGATGGCAGAAAAAGACACTTCAGGAAAGTGGTATTGACACATCTATTTTTTCGTCTCACTCAACGAGACATTCAGCGACCTCTTCTGCCGATTCTTTGGGTGTATCTATCGATATTATTTTTAATTCGGCAGGATGGACGAATAACTCGTCTACTTTTGCTAGATTTTATAAACGTCCAATCTTAAATACCAAAGATGTTGCTAGAGCTGTTATTCTAGGTGATTAAAGTTTAGTTTTTCTTTAATATTTTCTGTATTTGTCATTATAAATGAGATATCGTTTTATCTTTATATATATTATAAACTCCATTATTATATATTTTCATCGTATTTTATCTTAATACTAATTAATCAAAATAAATGTTCAAATTCATACTTAATTATAAAGATTGGAAAATGGAAATGTTTTGTTCACTACGTTCCATTAAATAATGTACAAGTGTTTTGTATTATTTTATAGCAATAAAATATTTACAAATTGACCATAAAGCACAATCGTTTGGCTTTAAACAACTACATATTATCCACTCGGACGAAACCATAGCATAATTAAATGATCAAACGAGCTTCATAGTGAAGTTCGATCATAATTATGCGAGTGTTTCGTCCGAGTGGATCTCACCCACCCAATCCCAGACCGAAAAGAGTCTCTTTTTCTCCCTAGAACGATTGTGAAATGCTTTGAAGTATGAGTATCGCCGCGTCGCGTGTACTAGTGGCTCCCTCGCCAGAGTTTTTCTTTTGGCGGGGCTTTAAAATGCTTGTTGTTAGGGCGTGACAGGAGACACGACTACATATTATCCACTCGGACGAAACCATAGCATAATTAAAAATTAAAAATAATTTCTGGTGTCGATAAATTGTTAAATTCATCCTCATTTCACGCTTTTATTATATTTAAAATAAACAAAGATAAAAAATGAAGGATATAATGATGTTGAGTGTACGGTATATGTGTATCATAGGAACGCTATTTTTTCGTGTTAAACATGTGACGTTCTAAATGGATGTAAGAGGAAGGTCATTTTTTAATCTTCAATGAGCTTCTTCCTCTTTATCGGAGAATTAAACTCCGGATTTCTACGTGAAGGTTAAGTACCTCAACCCTGATAAAACTTGTTTTAAATAAAAAACTGAGAATCACATAATGAAAAAAATTGCAAATTTCTGCTGAGTCCCTGGCGACTTTCGTGGTTTTAAGCTATATTTGGCAGTGAGATCTAATATTAGATCTAGCCGCCAAAAGCGCTCATGAGATCTAATATTAGATCTAATATTAGATCTAACATTGGATCTAATATCAGAATTTTTTTTACATTACAAAATCTAATAGAATATCTCATATGAATACTCACATGAATACTAATATTATATCTAATAGAAAATCTAACATCAAATCTAACATAAAATCTAATATGAAATCTAATATCATTTCTAATATTATATATATTTGTATTTAAAAATTCTCCTGTGAAATCTAATATTATTTCTAACATATTATATTACTTTATTCGGAAAATCTCATATGAAATCCAACATAAAATCTAATATTAAATTTAATAAACAATCTAACATAAAATCTAATATGAATTCTAACATCATTTCTAATATTTTATATTACTGTATTTAGAAAATCTCATATGAAAGCCAACATAAAATCTAATATTAAATCTCTTATGAAATCTATCATGAAATCCAATGTAAAATCTAACATCATTTCTAATATTATACAATAAGCAAAAATATAAACTGATCACTTTTTGAATGTCAAAAAATAGGCAAACTTCAATAAGGGGGCATTTTATTAATTTACACCCGAAATCAACAACTAGTTGTTAAAATAGAAAGTCATTTGGAGATATGAATCTCCTCTATAAATTCCTTAAATTGCGACCCATTTGGCCTGTTTTAACCCCTTGAAAAACCATGTTAAATGAAGACATTTTTTAACTTTAAAAAATGATAAAGTTCAAAGTTTGATATGGAGTTCAAACCGCAGCCAACAGACTAGAAACAGAATGCATCTTAAAGAACATTCAATTTGATACAAAACGAAAAACATACAGGCAATTATCATTCGAAATGGTCAAGTTATGGTCATTTTAAAAAAAAGTGTCTTTTTAGAATTTTTTATAAATGAAAATGACTAGAGTTATTTTTTTGTACTGAATATGCTTGAAAAACATTTTGAAAATATAATGGCAACCTAATTAAATAATTTTAAGCTAATATGGATATAATATGGCCATAATAAGGGCCTGATGTGAAAATTTGTTTTCAGTTAGTTAAATTTTGATTCATAAAAGTATCGTATATTAAGGTAACAAC
>JABFOU010000189.1:0-11688 GCA_022817745.1 Scelioninae gen. 1 sp. ZL-2020 | reverse complement strand
AGGTTATGTCACTTATGAAGCACGAAACGTAGGTTGCTCAATGTATCAATGCGCATGCGCAGTACTATACACTGGCACCTACTCCGTTAGTTCCATATAATTTGACGAACTAAAATTTCGTAATCACAAATATCAAGAGTCATAATATTTCTTTTAAATATTATGTCTAATTTAAAATAATCATTAAAATATAACTAAAATATACGAGAATAATGTAGACGATATATCAGAGTTGCACATTACCTTAAGAAATTTATTGTCAGAGTACTAAATAAAAAATTGTAAAAATGATGAATAAAATATATTAACATTTTCTAGAATAATAGATTTTTTTCAGCAATTAAATAGGTTTTATTAAAAGGAAAAGACATTTTGGACTCGTACTGCAAAAGTTATCAAATAAAAATTGCGGCGCAATGTCGTTCAAATAATATCGAGGCTTCATCAAGTAGTAACAACAAAATGTAAATAATTTTAAAAACTATGTTTTTGTGTATGTAAAATGTTTTGTTTATAACACTGTTATTCATAAGCTCATGTTAATATTTCTACACCATATTACCAAGTACAGGTGACACATTTTACTAATTTCCATCCGATATCAAAAACTAAGAAATCGTCGTCTGGAAATATACCCCTCCTCTGCAAGATCCATTAGTTGCCATGCATTTGGTCTGTTCTAACTACCTGAAAAACTGTCTTAAATAAAGACACTTTATAAATTAAAAAATGAAGAAGTTCAAAGTTTGATATGCAGTTCAAATTGTAACCAACTGACTAGATACTACATACATCTTCAAAAGTTATCAATTTTTTAAAAAATGAAAAAAATGAGACTGAAGTTTCTATTTGTACTCAATATGCTTTAAGAATCTTTCCGAAAATGCAGTAACAACTTTATTGAATAATTTTATGCTAATATGGGAAAACCGTGGCAATAATATAGACCTATTTCAAAGTTTTTAATTATTAAAAATGTATATTATTTATGAAATAACATTATATTTGTATTATATATTATTGCTTAAATATTGGTAATCTTTTTCATTCTCAAGTTTTCCAAATTGGACATTAAATATTAATTCATTTGTTCAAAAATCGAAAAGTCATCCAATTTATGCAAGATGGAAGAATGTTTTTTCTTAAGAAAATATAAGTTTTGTTAGTCCTTTTTACTTAACTTATATTTCCTTAAGAAAAAACATTCTCCCATCTTGCATAATTTGGATGACTTGTCAATTTTTAAACAAATGAATAAATATTTAATGTCATTTAGAAAAACCCTAATTTAGTAATAAACGCTTGATATTTCATAAAAACAAAATATTATAATAAATGTCAATTATAAATATTTTTAATTTTTTTATATGTATAAATAGTTTTTTATATGTATTAATAATTCTCTGAAATAATTTTATTTTAGAAAAACCTTATATTTGTGATACAAAAAATTAATTTACTTACTTTGAAAACATTTGCTATAAAATTTATTTAAAGTGTGCGAATGAAAAAAAAATATGTTTCGAGTAATAAACCGTCATCTGACATACTTTGTTAAAGGAAGTAATTTTTTTTGTAAGTAAGTAAATGAAATTTGTGTTTCACAAACATAAGGTTTCTTTTTAAAATTAATTATTAATATTTATCATTATATAAACTTAAATAATGCAATGAAAATTTCTTACATATTTAAATAAAAATTATTGTTCAAATTGAGACATTTCAGAAAGAAGAACAAGTCTTCAAATAAACCAGGACAATGAATTAAAAATTCAACATAATCTTACAATAACACAATCTTGTAGCTTACCAAAAAGTGGAGAAACGGAATCAAGTGAAAGGATAGAAGATAATGACAGCAATATTGACGAAAGGGATGATGTTTCTTGTAATGAATCTTGTTTTAATGATATTGATAACCATAATCATAGTACTGGCACTGATGACTGGGAGGACGGTTTATATACTTAAAAAAAAGTATAGGAGAGAGTGTCTTGTTTGGGAAGAATTGTTAAATTTCACTTAGCGTGTGTTAGTTTATAAATATACAAGCGGGATATTTGCAATAAATTTGGGAATGTTTACATTGTGAATTCATTTCAATAAAAAGTCGCGATTAGATTATTTTTTGCTGTGATATTTATTCTTATAATTTTACAAAATGACTTGAATGTACTGCAGATATAGTCGGAAAGAATACCATCACCTTAACACTTAAGACATGACGTTGAGCCATTACAGTGCTAAGGTAGTTATGGACAAATTTTACTTTTTTTAATGCTAGAAACATCAGTGTACGTGTAATTCATACATAATTGTTTGTGTAATGGTAAGTGCAGGAATAATGAGCCCAGGAACGTGAGAAATGGTCCAGAAAAGTGAACGTGACACGTGGCTTTAAACTTAACTTGTTTAATTTCCGTTTGCCAGTTTTTACAATTAATAGAGAATTTACGGTGGTTTAACACCGGCTTGAGTGCGCCCGAAGTACTTTTTATCGCAATGGGAGACGTCGTGGCACAATGTATTAGCACAAAACACTCAAGGCGGCGGGTCGACTTACAAAGCTAACTGAACATGAGCGGCGAAAAATTACGCAGACGACGCAAGGAGGGGTTCGGAGAAAAAAGACCCGTAACGCATTGATGCGAGGCTGGTAGCAGCCACCGGGGCACATACGTCAACATCACCGCCCCCCTTGCGACCTCGGCGTCGCAAATTAAAACTCTATTACATTATTGACGTTGACTGACAATCTACTGATCAAATACTGTAGCGTAGGCTATACAATGGCTCATTCAACAGGCAAGACAATTATTCGTGAGATCGGTCTGTCGAATTCGGCACGTGCTGTCCGAACAGTCACACTACGGACAAGACCGTCGCTGCCCGGAAAACATTTCAGAACGCGGCCTAAAGGCCATTTGGACGGCGGCATGTTCGGAGACCGCAGCAGGACTAGCTGCCCGACGCTGACATTATCTTTCTCAAGTCGCCATTTAGAACGATGCTGGAGTGATCGTAAGTAGTCCTGTGACCATGATCTCCAGAATCTTTCTAACATTAAGCGAAAAAGCTTCCATCGCGATAATGACGATACAGATTTATCGAGTTGAGAAGGCTCGGGCACGGATGTGAGTGGGGCTCCTCTCAATAAATGCCCGGGTGTAAGCACCTCCAAATCATCCGGATTGTCCGTCATGGGCATCAAAGGACGGGAATTAAGGACGCCTTCAATCTCGCAAAGAAGAGTTGAGAGCTCTTCAAAAGTGGGGATGTGATTACCCAAGATTCTCTTCAAATGGAACTTAACACTTCGCACCCCGGCCTCCCATAGCCCGCCAAAGTGCGGGGCAGCTGGCGGAATAAAATGCCAGGAGGTATGGTCTCGGAGTAGCAGTGCTTTAAAATCAGGATCAGAAATAGCGGCCTTATAATTACGTGATAGCTCCGACTTAGCTCCCACGAATGTGGTGCCATTGTCGCTATATATATTTGCGGGAACGCCGCGACGTGACGTGAAACGTTTGTACGCCGCAATAAAGGCTGCTGATGAATAGTCGGAGGCAGGTTCTAAGTGGATCGCCTTCGATGTGAAGCAGACAAATACAGCGATATATCCACTGTACGACTTATGACCTCTCCCTTTGGAGGTACGAATATTACAAGGCCCCGCATAATCGACTCCGCAATGAGTAAAAGCGAGATCACAGCGAGACACACGATGAGCGGGAAGTTGACCCATCAGTTGCTTGCGGACCTCAGCCTTAAACCGCGTGCAAGTCACACAGTTAAAAATTATTGATTTGATAAGTTTGCGGGCTTGCAGTACCCAGAATTGTTCCCGCAATTTGCTAAGGGTGAGTGTCAGTCCGCCATGAAGGCACCGTTTATGACTGTGTTGTAAAAGCAGGCGGACTAGAGTATGATTCCTCAGAATGATAGGGTGCATTGTATCATACTTTAGATCACTGTGTTGTAGGCGACCACCTACTCTTATAACTCCATGCTGATCCAGGAACGGATTCAGCGAAATCAAGGGGCTTTTAGAGTCTACAGCCAACCCAGCGAGGAGTCGCGCTTTCTCCGCCGGAAACTGCATGTGCTGTAGAGCCTTGATGACGACTACTAGAGCGGAGCGCATCTCGACATTATTGGGTAAGGCTGTCAAACCTAACGTCAGGTCTTGGTGCGATCGCTTGACTCTCCATCTCCAAACCAATGCTATTACACGAAGGAGTCTATTCCAGTCGGAAATGGACTCACTGAGGTGTCTGAGGACCTCGTTCTCGGGGGCGACATGAGTTGTCGCGGCAACGAGACTATGCGGGGTTGCGTCCAGCATTTCAACGTATCCTTTGTTCGGCCATTCGGACTCGGGACGAGCTAGCCATGATGGGCCCTGAAACCACAGAGCAGACGAGCACAGATCTGCTGCAGCAAGTCCGCGGGAAGCAGCATCAGCTGGGTTTTGTTTCGACACCACATGACTCCAGCGAGCATTTGGCATGAGTGTGTGTATTTTTGACACACGGTTACCTGTAAAGGTATCCCAGTGAGACGGTTGTTTAGACAACCAGTCAAGCACGATGGTTGCATCAACCCAACAGTAGCACGGAATTGACTCGAAACGCGGATTGGTCTGGACTAATGAGTGAATCAAATCGGCTAACAGGTACGCAGCGGATAATTCAAGTTGAGGTATAGTTAACCTCTTGATGGGAGCGACTCGTGTCTTGCTGGATAATAATGTCACTGTGACTTGTCCAGTAGGTGACGTGACCCTAAGGTAAGCGACTGCGGCGTACGCCTGCTTTGAAGCGTCTGCAAAGCCACATAGCTCCAGGGACCCAGCTGTAGCGCTGGTGCCGACCCAGCGGGGAATAGACACTTGACTCAAGGCGGCCAGTTGACTATCGAAAGTCTGCCATGTTTCAAGGAATGAATCCGGCAAGACTTCATCCCAGCCAACTTGTAACAACCACAGGGACTGGATCATAACCTTGGCCTGAACAATAACAGGGGCTACCCAGCCTAAAGGGTCATAAAGCTTCGCAATAATAGAAAGTAGAATACGTTTTGTGTTAGGAGAGCGGGGATCAGCTGAATATCGAAAGCGAAAGGTGTCATCAGTTGGATTCCAGCTCATTCCCAGAACCTTGACACTATCATCCTCACGCAGTGGATTCTCCAGGGCTAAGCCATGATCAGCGGCATCGATATCAGACAATAGATCATTGCTATTGCTGGCCCACTTGCGTAGGCGAAACCCACCTCCTTGCAATAGTTGGATCAGCTGATTGCGAATATCACGCGTGGATTCTGGATCATCCGACCCGAACAAACAGTCGTCAACATACAGACTCGAGCGAAGAACATCTGTAGCCAGTGGAAAGGGATCACCATCGTCATCAGCGAGTTGCTGAACGACACGTAGGGCCAAGAAGGGGGCACAATTAATTCCAAAAGTCACAGTGTTTAATCGATAATCCATCACTGGGTCCTCGGGATTGTAACGCCAAAGAATGCGTTGGAGGTCACGGTCACGCGGATCAATCCATATCTGGCGATACATTTGGGCTATGTCAGCCATATAAACGTATCTGTGAAATCGCCATCGCGTCAGGACGACTGAAAGATCTAGCTGTAACTTGGCGCCGACCAACAGACAATTGTTGAGCGAGGGTGCACTCGCGGAGGACGCCGAGGCGTTAAACACAACTCTCAAACGGGTAGTGGCACTGGAGTCTTTCTTGACACCGTGATGCGGGAGGTACGCAACCATAGATCCGCATGGATTCGTATCGAGTGCGACAGACATGTGAGACTGTGCCTCCATGTCACGCATACAGGCGTGGTAGGCTTCCTTATCAGACGGATTTCGAGATAAGCGGCGCTCAAGCGAGTGGAGGGTTCGCTCGGCTACCTGTTTCAGACCGTCAGAATTTATAATAACATCCGGTCGTAGTGGCAAACGAACTACATAGCGACCATCTGGAGTGCGTGTGTGAGTCTCAGCGAAATGGGATTCGCAAGCGGCTTCGTCTTTGCTAAGGGGCTTGACATGAGGGATATCTTCAATTTCCCAAAAGCGGCGAAGGTCATTTTGAAGTGACGAGGTCTGATGACACAACATGGCGATTGTCTGAGCTGGTGCTTCACGACGAGGGGTCGTAGTCCAACCAGACAAGATCCACCCAAAGATCGTCTGCTGCGCTATTGGTTGCCCTACTTGACCTTTCACAAGGCCCTCTAGTATGATAGATCCGTAAAGATCTGCGCCGAGAACCAGATGAATTGGCTCTCGACCCAGAGGATCATCATCAGCCAGAGCTAATCCACGTAAATGAGGCCAGTCTTGAAGAGTTATTGACCTACGAGGTGTGTATGACGTCAATGCTTTCAGAATCAATGCATCTGTTTGCAACGGCGACTGATTAGCATCATCAGATAACAACTGAATATGTGCGGCGTGGCTAACGGAATTAATCGGAGTTCCACCTATCCCCTCGACGCACGTATAAACTCGCGACTTGGGAGCACGAAGTGCTTGAGCGAGGGATTCAGAAATAAGGCTCCACGTAGAGCCCTGATCAATCAGTGCTCGAACCTTTTTCTCGCGACCATTACTGGTCCGTACTCGAATTTTAGCGGTAGCCAATATGACATTTGCAGCGTTGATAGCGGGATTAGCGGCGTAATTACATAAGACCGTAGGAACTGGTCTTGATGCGCAGTCGGAACCGTTTGTACTACTAGACTCAGCAGAGCCACTTGAACTTACATGGTTCGAAGCTAAAGCGTTAGCTGAGTTTGTGCTCCGGTGGAGCAGAGAGTGATGCTTTTGATTGCACGCATTACAAAGTTTACTGCTCTGACACTCCGACCATCTGTGATTGCCCAAGCAGTTCGAGCAGAGCTTATGTTTCTTCATGAAATTGAAGCGTTTATTTTGGTCAAAACTTTTGAAGCGCGGACATTGGTAAAGAGCATGATCTGCAGAACATGCAGCGCAATTCTTAACATTCGTAGAGGTAGCGGGTCTGCTCGATGATACATTCGAAGTAGCAGTATTTACTGCGGCATGGTGACATGTAGTCTTGGATTTCGTAGGTTTCGCGGCAGGGACTCTGGACGCAGGACTCGTGTCAATAGTCTCGAGGGCGCGAGCGCGATGTTGTAAAAAACTACAAAATTCATCATAAGTTGGATAATCGAGCAAAGCATCTCGTTCCCCTCCCACGGAGACCGGTCTCGTTCTAGACTTATAAGTCGGGTGCGTCAAATGAAATTCCCAAGCCTTACGAGTTACTGGGTCCAGTTTCCTAGTCAACATAAAAACAAAGAGATCATTGCCCTTATGTATGGGCCGAGAACATGCTTCGAGCGCCGAAGCTATCTCACGGCTGCGATCGAGCAGCGCTTGCAATTCGCTTGCTGATTCGCGTGAAACTTGTGGGAGATCGAATAGATCTTGCAAATGCGCGCTAATAATTGCAGTAGGGTCCTCAAAACGCTCAACGAGGAGCTTCCACGCGATCGAAAAATTAGCATTAGTTACTTTCATGTGCTTTATCAAGGAAAAGGCTTCACCTTCGAGTGACGACCGTAGATAATGCATGCGCGAATAATCGGACAAGGAGTGATCGTCGATAATTAAGGTTTGAAAACCGTCACGAAATGCTTCCCAATCGGCGTACGACCCTTTAAATTTGGGGATGTCAATCTTTGGTAACCGTACATTGTGGTGTACAGATGAGCTAGTACTGGGTAAGCTGCGAGTATGCGGCGAACTAGTGGCCACGGGCGGCGATGTAGTTGGCGCGATTAATCTAACCTGCGTACTAAACCAAGTCATGAGATCTAAATATTTTATTTCTGCGGTACCGAATAGGTTATCACGAAAGTACTTATTGTCGGCATCGGATTCGAGAGCGAGATATGTCAATTGCGGGTGCGTCTCTACACATTGTTGCCATAATGTCTGTATATAATCGCGTTGCACCTCTAACTTAGTAACAGTATGGTCGTCAGTACTACGTAGGTGTGTAGAAATGCGGTCTATACTATCAAACCGACTCACTTGTGTGGTCAAAAGCGCGTCGAATTCCGGAATCATGTTTAATACGGATTTAAGCTCCTCGGCCGTTCTAGTAAGACTATCTGAAATTTCTTCAACGTCCGACATCAACGCTTTGAATCTTTATGTGATAACTTTAGATTCAATTATGAAGTAGTAAATATATAATATAACTATAGTGACATATAAGCAGATATATATGCTAATCTGTCGAGTATATTATTGATACAATTATTTGGTAAATTATTGATCATCAGTTCGAATTAGTTATATAAAAAAATTGAATAAATAAACCAATTAACAGCCAAATATAAGACGTCGCTGTGCAGGCAACCCGGCGTACAGCTACAGAAGTCTGCCTGAAGTGCGAAGTGGATGTGCGGCCCCTGCCTAATATGTGACCCGGCGTACAGCAGTGCAGTGATGAGAGTGGCAACGGCCCGCCAGGTGCGGCCCTATAGATGTACTATTGGCGATGAGGCGCCTACCAGACAGACCACCCGGCGTGCATCAAAGGATACGTGGCGTATATGGCGGTAGTGGTTAGCTGTCCAAAGGGGCAACCACGTGGCAATACTGCAAATTGACAAGCAACAGAGGAAAATCTGTATAACACGGGACAACAAATTTCAGGACAAATGTACTGACCCGATTGGGGGGATCACTATCAAGTTAGCAATCCCCTCTTTGTTGAGAAGCAGGTGTTAAATAAACTGCAAACAGCCAGATGACGTCACAATTTACCAAATTTTTCAACAAAATTGTTCTTATTTTCCGGATAATCCTTGATCCTCGGATCCTGGCAGGATCGCCAAATGTTTGTTTAATGGTAAGTGCCGGAATAATGAGCCCAGGAAAGTGAGAAATGGTCCGGAAAAGTGAACGTGACACGTGGCTTTAAAATTAACTTGTTTAATTTCCGTTTGCCATTTTTAACAATTAATCGAGATGTTACGTTGGTTTAACGCCGGTTTGAGTGCGCCCGAAGTACCTTTTATCGCAATGGGAGACGTCGTGGCACAATTTGTATTAGCACAAAAAACTCAAGGCGGCGGGTCGACTTACAAAAGCTAACTAACAAGAGCGGCAAAAGTTACGCAGGCGACGCAAGGAGGGGTTCGGAGAAAAAGACCCGTAACGCCTTGATGCGAGGCTGGTAGCAGCCACCGGGGCACATACGTCAACACCAACGAAATTTGAATTTATGTCGGTAAGTGTTTAAATGAAATTAGAAAAAAAAACATTTTTTTTTGCAAAATTTGTATTAATATTTTAGTATAAATCTATATTCTTTTAGCACATCTTTAGTTTATAAAAAAATTAATTTTTCAAAATTTCATCCAATTTGGTTAATATTAGCACGTGCCACCAAAGGGTTGAATAATAATTGGCATTTAACATATAGGATTCATCTTTTTTTTACATTTTTAGATATATTATTTTTTATTTACTACATTTTACTATAAAATTGAGTATCCGTACGTTTTTGAGATTGCTAAAAATGAATGTGATGTCAAAAATGTACAATTACATTTACAACAATTACAGCTGTCAAAGTGCTGTTGACAACAAACCAGAGCGCAAAAAAATATCTTGGTTACGACGAAAAATTGTCAATTTTCAAGCTATTGTAACTATATCAATATACATCGTATTGACTTCTCAGTATTTTTTTTAAATTAAAGATTTAACCTTCAGCTTTAAGGTTAAATTCCATATATATTCAATTATCATTTTTATGAACTCTTATAGATGGCTCTTCAAGAAAAACAAATTCCATGTTCTATCACAAAAATTTAGATACTCTGAAGGCTTATAAATTTTTGTTTATAAGGTCTTGTAAGTCAATCAATTCCCTACGAAATGAAAAAAAAATAATAATAAGTTGTTACGTAAAATTTTCACGAAGTTTACATGATTTTTGAAAAACCTCTGCATATGATGAGAATGAAGAGAATTTTTGAGTTTTGTCTCGATTCTTGATATGAAAATTGAATAATAACGTTTGAAACGTTACGTTTCACAAGCAAAAGAAATGAATCCAAAATTTCAATTAGATTAATTTTAAAATAGAAAAAAATTAAAAAAAAATAAAAATTAAAAATTTTGATATGACAAGACTTGAAAACTTTTTTGGTTCTCATCGTATACAGAGGTTTTTCATGAGTCATCTCACTCGGTGAAAAATTAGCGTAACAACTTATTTTTTTCATTTATCCATATTTTAAAATGTATTAACATTTTTATAAAACAGTTTCCCGAGGCGGCAAACTTAACTGATTATACTAAATTTCTCCAAAAAAGCAGGTATACTAAAAGCAAATATATAAATTAATTTAAAATTAAATTTGGCGATATACTTCTCAGCAGTTGCTCTTCTATAAATCTTTTATAATTGTAAATATGACTGCAGGTAAAAAGAAACTCAATAAAGAAGATCGATGGGAGAGAACCACACAAGAAAATAGAATGCCTGAGGAAGTAAAGGAAAAGCGACATCAGGAGAAGATGACTCTTTTATCTGGGCTCAAAGATGTAATGGCTGAACGTTTGGAATTGGAGAGACAAAAGATGACATTTAAAAAGACCTAAATATTACGATTTTTGTTGTTTTTTTATATTCATGTAACGCTCATTTGAATTTTTCAATCAATAGTAGGAAAAAGTATCCCCGCTGCTTTTATTATTTGCATTTCATTATATCGCGTTAATCTAAAATATCAATGTAATAAGACAAAGCTTCTTTTTTATCAAAATGATTTTTTTTCAGAATTGCAGAATTTTATTATATAGTTTTATAATTTTTCAAATATTAGGATATTTGCAATAAAAGCAATAAACAAAAAATAAGATTTTCATTTTATTTCCTGCTGATTACTTTTATTAAAAATTTTAAAAGAACATGATTGAATAGTTTTAAATTATGTACTTTGTAATAGTAATTAATTCTGGATAAAGAATCAAAACTGACATCTTTTTATTATATAACTACTGAACAAATTTCTTTTTAAATTTTATATTTACAATTTTTGGCTAGAAGTATTTCATAGTTTTATTTCATTTGTTTCTGAAATGCTTACGAAATTCTATTTAATTTTCATTATAGAAATTTATTTTTAAAAAACATTTTTAAAAATGTTTATTTACATATTTATTTTAGGTAGTAAGGTTACATTTATACTGCAGGGCGATATTTCTGTTTAAAAAGTTAAAAATTTAGAAAAGTAGATACTCACACGTGCTGCCTATTAATTGCTAAAAAGAGATGTGAACTTTATCTAGTATATGAACAAAGTTTGAATTATAAATTCGGGAAAATGCATGTTGTTCCCAAATAAAAACTCATTATTAAAAAGATACACCAAATTCTACAAAAATTGAAAATTCATTAAAAAAAAAATTCTAATGTATTAAACATTGTGGAAGTATATCTCAATATAAATTCTAAAAAAGTAAAATGTTGGCTTAGCTTGAAATATTTATGAGCATTTCCAGTACTTTACGACACTTCATATTGGATCAAAAATTTGTCCAAGGCTTAAAATTTCAATTATATTTTCAACCAATTTGATTTAGTTAGGAACAAGTTGATTTTTAGAATGTACATA
>JABFOU010000188.1:0-11725 GCA_022817745.1 Scelioninae gen. 1 sp. ZL-2020 | reverse complement strand
CTCTCGCTCTAATTGTCCGGGAGTACTGATTAGGCCGGAATCACGCATTCCGGGAAGCGGTCGAAAATGATTCTCTCTGAGCGTCCCCTTGAGCGGGGGGAGAGCGCATGACATTAGACGCGTTTTTTCGACACAATCAGCGCTATTAAGCATTACCGAAGCGCCTTCCATCCCAATACAAAAATCCGCAGACCCATATAAAATTGCGTAGCGCAACAATTATCAATTTTCCTTTTGATATCGGTAAGATAGGGCTTTTTAGTCCTATCAGGGCCACTCAAGCGATCTGCTTCTTCAATTGATGATTTTAAAGGATGTTCATTAAAAGAACAGATTTTTAGAAGGTATTTTTTTGAAAGAAATTCTCTCCTCAATTCCAAAGGCGACTCACTGGCTGCATCAAGCAATATGTTCGTCGGAGTTGTGCACATCATACCCAGGCTAATCCTCAGTGCGGCAAATTGAGTTCTGTCTAACATTTTTTTGATACTTTTACTTGCTGAGCTGAATAATACCGAACCCCATTCTAATTTGGGTCTGATCATGCCCTTGTAAACATTCAGCATGTTAGTTGGGTGAGCACCCCACTTTATGCTACTTATGATTTTCAGGATGTTAACCAATTTCCTGGCATCATTATTGATTCGTTTAATGTGGATATCCCAATTCAAATTGTATTTCAGGTGATATCCAAGATACCTATAGTAATTTACAAATTCTATTGTTCTATTATTGATTTGAACTGTGTTATTAAGACCAACATACCTGAGAGACTGATCTGATTTTGCAAATAACATCAATTTAGTCTTATCAGGAGCAAGGTTAAGCTTTCTTTGTATCAAGAAATTATTTATGTTATTAAGTGCTTGGTTAAGCAAAGTGGAAATATTCGATATGTTTCTATCCGCATAATAAATCGCTATATCGTCCGCGTACATTAGAATTTTAACTCCTTCTGGTAGACAATTCCCTATTTTGCACAAATATAGGTTGAACAGCAGTGGACTTTTAGCAGATCCCTGCTGTAGCCCCCTCTGTGTGATCCTCGTACCAATTTTGTCTCCTGAAATATAGCCTGTTAACTCTCTATGTTTAATGTCGTTAAAAATATATTCGTTAACCGCGTTGGGAAGTCCCAGCCTCCATAACTCTTTATATAGTAACAAAGGATCAACATTGTCGTATGCTGCTTGAATGTCCAAAAACAACACACCAGTTTTTTCACCATTCAGCTGGGCTTTATATATATCCGTTATCAAAGTTGCGACCGTATCGGTACATGATTTGCTCTTTCGGAAACCTGACTGATAGTCTGGAATTCTGCGATTTCTCTCACTCCAGTATTCAAGCTTTCTAAGAACTAATTTCTCGAAGATTTTTGAAAAACAAGAAGCTAAGTGAGATCGGTCTCACACCAGAGTTGTTCGGTTTTGGTATAAATACAACCGAATACTCTCGCCAGGTTCGGGGAATGTCACCCGATTTTATAATAATGTTCATAAAATTCAGGATTTTAGCATGCACAGATACTGGTAACCTGTGAATGACTTCAAAGTTTATAAGGTCAGGACCAGGGGCAGACTTCTGTTTAAACGAGTTTACAGCCGATTTGTACTCAATCATATCGAAATCCGCGTCAAAAATTTCCGTGTGATCCGATAGGTTGATGAGCAATTATGTTGTGATCCAGATTTCTCAAAATCTGATCTTCATCCGGTGTTAATCTGTTAAAAGCGTCGTTTGTGGTTTGTTCATTAATAAAATTACTAGAACTTCTTGCTTCTGGGTTAGAGAAGCTGTTTATAAAATTGTTGACAAGTTTAAAAACTTTCGAAACATTCATACTGGGGTTAATACTATTGCAAAATATCTGGAATTTTTCTCTCTTTTTTTTTAGTATATTTTTACGATGGCTCTTTCTAGATTTCTCATACGCCTTCAAATTTTCTAAGCTGGGAGATGCTTTGTAATTCGCATATAGTCGTTTATCTTCATCTATCCATTTTTGATTTTCGTCGTCCCACCAATATTTGAAACCTGTTTTAGGGACTACAATTTCTTCTATCAGTATACCACCATTTTTAATTACCAATTCAGTTATCTTCTCTGTAAATTTTACATACTCAGTGGAGCTTGTCAGACTCAGATTATCAATGTGATTATGACAATCTTGCTCAAATAATGCCCAATTCATCCTTCTCAAGGCTATTTTGGGTTTGCATTTCTTAACTTTCTCACTCATATTTCTGAAAGAAAAAACAATCGGAAATGATCACTGTTAAACTTGTGATCTATGACCTTCCAGACACATTTATCATTCAAATTTGGATCAATGAAAGTTAGATCAAGAGTAGAATATGACGAGCAGTCTTTTGAAGACCAAGTGAATTCATCATTGTTAAGACATATAAATTTAGAACTACTTATTGCTGATTCCAACTTCCTACCTTCGTTATTACTCACATCAATGTTGTTCCACATGTCATGCATACAATTGAAATCACCACACACGACTGCATTATCAAAACCTTCGCAAAATTGAATAACATTGTGCCAGAAATTCTGTTCAGTATATCCCAGTGAGTTAGAAGGCCTGGGAGGGCTATAAAAAACAAACATATTCAAAGAAGTTTCCTTACTAGTTATTATATTAACCATTAAGGTTTCCACGCCATACTCGTTACAATAATCAACAAATTGTTGATGACTTTCATTAAGAGCTTTAAATTTTAATTTTCTGTGAATAAATAAAGCTACTCCACCACCCTGTCTGTTCTGTCTCTCTTCTGAAATCAGGTTATAAACACATAACGTCGATTTCGTACATGTTGATAAGAGTAGGTAATAGATGAGATTTATTAGTGATTGAGTGACAATTCCACTGCAAAAAATTACAATTCATGTATTATTTTATTTAAATGTTTAGATATATATATATATATATATATATATATATATATATATATATATATATATATACATACGCATATGTATAAATACATACACATCTCATCTACCTACTGATCTGTGAGGTCCGGACCCAAAACCTCCAATCGTTGATCAATTGGAAGCTCGTAGGTCTCTATATTACCTTGAAAATCGTTGTACAGAGTATCCGCTACAAGATTACTGACTTTCACAACATCAATGTTTTCCTGTTCGCTTTTTGGATGCTGAATGTTCTTCATAAATTGGTTGATGCACTGAGAAATAGTATTCTCCATATGAGATTTGTCAATATTGACGCAGTTTATCTGAACTTTTGTTGTGTCAGATGTTGAGAGATCCATGTCCGATTGATAATCCTCTACTTCTTCATTTCTGTTTTTTTTCCCAAATTGTATTCACCATCACTTGAGTCATCGCTGTCAACCACTCTGTGAGTTGCGGTTTTCCTCTTTCTATCTAGCCTTTCTTTGTTCTTTTTCTTTTCTTTCTGTCAGTTTTCATATTTCTCAGAAATATCAGGCATATCTTTTCTCACTTTGTCAATCCTTTCATGCACTCGTGCGCTTACAGATTCTCTGTTCGGTCTGTGTTTTTTTGTTGATTTTTTCTCTCTGTTCTGTCTAGTCATTGTTATCAGATCACTCAAATTCGTCTTAACTGCTTGAGCGTAATTTTTAATCCTGGGCGGAGGAATTCCTCCGTTGCCCTCTAGAATTTTTAACGCTTCCTTGTTGTCTACTTCGAAATTTGCCATCACTGTCTTGATATTCTTCTGAACAGTCAAGGCAGGGCATTTATAGAACCAGGCGGTGTGGTTTGTGTTAGCCAACTTCAGTCTACGACAGTTAATACATGAGTGCTTATCAGCCTCTACTTTACACTCGTTGCCGTAATGACCAACTTCAGCGCAGTTTGCACATGTTGGGCCTTTTCCCGAATTTTTTTCCCTGCAGAATTTCTGGATGTGGCCATATCTCTGACAGAAGCCACATCTTTTTGGATTGGCTACAAAAGGAAACAAATTTAAGGTCACTCCCCACAAGATTACTTTCTCTGGAACCTCAGTCGTGTCAAATCTCATTTTAAAGCAGTTCAAATTGACTTCTTTTCTAACTTTTTTATTTACTTCATCCTTACCGATTTCTTTGTCAGGGTTATCAACCCAAATTGATTTTGTCATACGTTCAATTTTAATTGGTATTGGTAAAGGCGTCTCCCAGCCGGGTGGCGCCATCAACCATTCGCGAATATCTTTTTCTGTGATGCCATCATCGTCGATACCCTTCAACACAAAATATTTGAAAATTTTGAACATCGGAATATAAGCCTCCCATTTCTCCTCATTTCTGAAAAACTCCAATTTGTTAAACTCATCAAGAATATAATTGGCTACGTCCTTAGACTTCAAAAAAATTTTAAAACGATTCCTCCCAGCTTTTTTTAAATCGTAACCCTCTCTCAAACTTTCCCCGAAAACCTTCAAGAGATCGCGTGAAAAGGAGAATTGATTCCTGTCAGGACAATCATCCGCGTCAACCCTTTCGAAAAAAACGATAAACGGACATCCATGTCCCCTCTCATACATGTATGTTGTTCTGTTTTTCGAATAGTCCGACGGATCATCAAACTCACCCGGCGATATCGGGTTGTCCTTGTCAGACATCTCGAAACGCCTTCTTTTCGCCAAAAGATAACCTAAAAACCCGAACTTTGCGTATTTTACGCTCAAAAGTAATCTTCAATTACAGTAATGCTATAAATCTCAACAGAGTCCAGTATTACACAAATAATCTAGCAATCGGAAGTGAATAAGACTCTATTAATCAAGTACAATCACGAAATAGCTCAAGGATGCAAATCCTAAACACACGCCATTCAAAGCGCCAAACGGAAGTCAACTGGTATGTTTATTAATTTTATACATGCCATAATTATAATATTCCTATAAGTGTAAACAAAGACTGAAAACATTAAAATGAACGTAAAATTAGTATATTGTCAAATTGACAAACTTTGCAAAAAAATACGGTTTACATCCGACGAAACTGAAAGTGATTTATTAATTAAAGTCAAAAAATGCTTGCAAGTCATTCGAAATCAAGATTCATTGCTCAAAACAATGTTGTTGTTGTTGTTGTCTTTCAATGGCTAAAATAGGACCAGTAGACTGGATAACCCCGTTTGAACGCCAGTAACTGCGTAAGGAGTAGAAAAGATTAATAACGAACTTTTCTCAATGGGCTATTCTAACTGTAATTATTTCGAGAATAATCACTGCAGTCATATATCAATGGAGTGTTTGTCAGCAAATTCCTTGAGCGTTGTCCAATTACTCATATTTCCGTTAAACGCGATGTGTCTAACCTCAAAGACTGTGTCCGGTTTCTGTTGGTACAACTTGAGGCGTAAGTCTTCGGACTCGACTGAATGTAGTTGACAGTTGAAGAAAGAGTGATCGAGTGATTGACTCTCCCGGCCGCATTCACACAATTCATCTTCTATAATATTTTTAGCGAATAAGTGATTTTTCTGTCGAGTATGCCCTGATCTAATACGTGATATAAATGAAATCTGATCGCGCTCTAACGTTCGATTTTTATTCCACCACGGTTTTGTTAAAATTTTACTATCGGTTTTTAGTTCAAAGTATAAACGCCCTTTCGTTCTACTCAATTGTATAAGTTTATTTTTACCTTCGCTTTTTGCGTCATTTTCGAATTTCGGGTATAAGTTACTGTACATAATTTTTTTCCTGAATATAATGGTGAGATTTACTGACTCTCTCGCACGCTCGTCCGCGAGGTCGCCTCCAGAAATTCCTACATGACTTGGGATCCACAAGAATTCAATTGAAAAGGCCGATTCGGATGCCTCCCTGTACGCTTCTTTAATTAAATAAATGGAATGATCCAGATTACCCTTGGTATCCCTGCTCATAAGAGCTTTCAGAACGCTAAGTGAGTCAGTGCATATGATAGCACTTTGAATTTTTCGGTTAATTATAAGTTTAATGGCGTCTAGAATGGCAAAAGCCTCCGCGTGAAATATTGAGAACTCGTTATTAATTTTAGCCTTGAAACTATAACTTAATTCTGGCGATACGACCGCATATCCTATTTCATTGGGGGTATTGCAGTTATCGTTTCTGATAAGACTGCCATCTGTGAATATTGCTATTTTATCGGGGTGATTTTTGCTCAAGAAAGATTTGAACCTTTTATTGGCGTGACGTTTATTTTTAAAATTACGGCCCGATATGATATCTATATATTTTTCGATGTTGCAGAACCTAGTTTCAAAATTGAAATTAAAATGTCCCAAGTGGTTTATTTTCAATACGTTTTTGAGAGAGTCCCCAATTTGCATGTAATCACTGATCAGAATTGGGTACTGGTTTTCTGATAATCTTTGGTTGTTTATCGTGTCAGAAATTAAATCATTGAGGATGTGGTTTTTCTGTGTGTGTATCTTCGCCAAAAATTTTCTACTCAGTAATTTCCTCCTAGACTCCAGAGGAATTTCATTGGCTAGATCAAGGAGGACATTTGTGGGAGTAGTTCTCATCAATCCCATGCTGGTTCTCAAAGCTGCGAACTGACACCTATCTAGTTGTAATTTTTGGCGATTGTTGCAGTCCTGAAACAGGATTGCACCCCAATCTAATTGCGACCTGACTAGCCCCTTATATACCGTCAATAGGATCGAAGGGTGAGCACCCCAAGTTATCCCGCTCAAGCTTTTCAATGCATTGATTCCTGTTATAGCCTTTTTCCTAATGTCGTTTATGTGTGAGGTCCAAGAGAGTTTGGAGTCTAGAATGACCCCGAGATATTTAAAAACATTCACTGTCTCGATGTCCGTGTTTCCCACTCGAAGACTTAGTCCTCTATTTCCTATTATCACCCGGCTATTTCTTTTTCCAAAAATCATTGCCTTTGATTTCTCAGGCGCAATTTGTAGGTTATTTCTGTCTAGATAATTTTTTATGTCCCTAAGGGACTGGTTAAGGTTACTAAATACTGTATCGATATTTTCTGATGCAGAATATAGGACGATATCATCTGCGTACATAAGAATTTCTGTATGGTTGGGAATACATTTACCAATGACGCAGAGGAAAATACAAAACAGGAGTGGGGACATAATGGCTCCTTGGGGAACGCCTTTAAGGCATATGCCCGAAGCTAACAATTTTCCGTCTACGTAACAGTGAACTATTCTATACTTAATTATGTTATATATAAGGATGACTAGGGGTTTTGGGCAGCCCAATCTAATTAATAGTTTACATAGAAGAAAGGGGTCGACATTGTCGAAGGCTCCCTTTAAGTCTAAGAAAACTGCTCCCGTAGTTTTCCTCACTTTTTGGTTTAATTTTATTTTGGAAGTGATGATGCTGATTGGGTCTAAAACTGATTTACCCTTTCTGAAACCAAATTGGTATTCGGGGATGATTTTATTGATTTCACACCAGTACTCTAACCTCCTGTTAATTATCTTTTCAAAAAATTTGAAGCAGTTGGATGCTAGTGATATGGGTCGAAGGTCATTTTTTCCTGGTTTAGGGATGAGGATAACAAAAAATTTTTTCCAGGACTCAGGTATTGAGCCTGATTTGAGAATTTTGTTGAAAATTGCTAGCAGTTGTGTGTGAGCATTTTGAGGTAGTTTTTTCAGGATGTCAAAATTAATGAGATCAGGGCCTGGGGTGGCCTTGGTTTTGAAAGAGTTTAGGGCTGATGAGAATTCCGAAGGGGAGATATCCTTGGTCAGGATGTCGTTCCCTATTCTTTCCGTGCAGTTGCTAGTAGAATTATCGAGAAAATGAAGGTTATGATCAAGGTAGTTCGGGGGGATCAAAACATTTTCAGTCATCAGTCCTCTCAATTTTTTATTGACTACTTCATCGTCAACCTTGTTTCCTGGGTGCGAAGTTGATGAAATGGTTTTTTTGTTTTTAAAATTCTTTATTATTCTCCAATAGTCCGCGGGGTTCGCCTGTCTATCGAGAGAGCTACAGAAGGAGGTAAATTTCGTTTTTTTAATTTTGTTTAATTTTTTTTTGACTTTTTGTTTAATATTTTCATATTCGGTTGTATTTTCTGGGGTAGGGTACTCTTTCCATATTTTAAATTTGGCGATTTTTTGAGATATCAGATCTTCGCACTCTTCATCCCACCAGTAACAAAAAGTGTTCTTTCGTTTGAAAGAAGAATTTTTTATAGTGGCACCATTGTCCAGTAAGGCATTTTTGACAATGGATTCGAAAGAATCATAATTCGGCGAAGGGTCAGACGAGTTATCAAAATTCTCAAATTCTTTTTGACATTGGTTGGAGAATGGAAGCCACGCGACTTTTTTCACTATGATCTTTGGTCTATGGGTGGTTACATTTGAGATACTATCTGGAAGATTAATTTTAATCGGAAAGTGATCGCTATCGAAATTATGATCTAATGTATCCCAGTGTAGCAATTCTCCCAAGTCGGAGCTGCTAAAGGATAGATCGAGGCTGTTATAGAATCTACCACCGTTGAATATATGTGTGGGAGAGCAAGTATTAAGGCAAATCAGATTTTGCTCTAGAATCGCGCTTTCTATTCTAGATCCTTCCCTATCCGTGGAAGAGTTCGTAGACCATAACGAGCTCTTGGCATTGAAATCCCCAATGATTAGAGGGTTTTCGACACCCGAAATGAACTCAAAAAATTCAGACCAAAATTTATCGTTAGTGTGAGGGTAACTAGGCCTAGGTGGACTGTATATGTTAAAAATATTAAAGAATTTAATATCATCCCTGTTTGTGAAGATTCAGGGAATGAAAATTGTTCGAATTCTTCGTTGTTATTTTTAAATTTTAAACCATAATCAATAAAAATGGCAACGCCCCCACCGTTACGTCCATCCATTCTTTCGCTAGAGATTTTGTGAAAGTTTGGTATTGAGAAAGAATTGCCTTGTCTAAGCCAAGTCTCTACCAAACCAAAAATATTGAAGTTATGTTTTTTAATCAAAGGAGGTAGGAACACTCTCTTATTCGATATTGATCTACAGTTCCACTGGCAAATATTAATGCTCATAACTCAAATTTAGATATAAATATAGATAAAATGGAGATTATTAGATTTTAGATAGATTTGTCGATTAAGAGCGTGTTCTGGAATTAAACATTCCAGATTATTATGTGTGTTTGATTTTGTAGAGTTCAGAGGTCCGTTCATAGAGATAATTAGCCGTAATCATGTCAAGTTTAAGAAGGTTTACAATTTTTTGGGTACTATCATAAAGAATTTTCGAGACTAATAAGCTAGCTTCTATGGGTGAAACTTCAGTTTCCATAAAGTTTGTGGGGGATTTTGGCACAGAATTCTGGAAATTATCATCCATTGGAGAGAAGTTATCATTAACGTAAGCTGGATCATTCAAGAGATTCGAATCATCTAAGCACGGTTCCGATTCGGATACTGATTCCTCCTCCACACGACAGTCATCCGATTCGGCCATCCTTCTCTTTTTACCAGTTCTCTTGCTAGGTTTTTTTTTCTGAGGTGTTTTCTCTTTCTTTCTGGAGGCGACCTCTGCATAATCAAGTAGTTGAACATCATTGAATTTGTTTTCAAAGATTTTTATCGCATCGAAGACATTGCCACCCGCTTCTCGTAACATTTTTTCGGCATCTCGTGGGGATTTACCCGTCCTAGCCATAATTGTTTTAATGTCCTTCTGAAAATTATAACATGGACAGTAGTTATCACTAGCTTTATGCGCGTTACCGGGGATCTTAGCTCTAATACAATTAATTGTTTCGTCGTTTTAACATTCTCTTTCCGAGTGACCTTTAAGGGCACACTTCGCGCAAAACGGTGTTTTTTTGCTCTTACAATTAAAAGCCGAGTGTCCCAATCTTTGGCAAATATTACACCTCAAGACGCGTTGAGTGAACGGTTTCATGTATAGAATTTTTCCAAACAAAACAACTTTATGATTAATTTCGCGAGAATCGAAGAACAGCTTGTAAGCGCCCGATAATACACGTTTATATGATCCGTCCTCGCCTCTGACGCTTTTATAAATAGGTTCGACGCGATTAAGGTTCCAATTGGAACCCGAATCCGAAAAAGGCCTAAGAAACTTTTTTATATCGTCGCTAATATCGTCTACTTCATCAATTCTGTTCAGCACCGTGATGTAACTAACCTTAAAGTTAGGAACGTACGCCGCCCAACATTGGTTATCAAATATGCATGTTTCGTTAAAGTTTTGGATAAAATCGTTCGCGATCTCGTGAGTTGAAAAGTTAATCGAAAATCTAGAATTACCCGATTTTTTCAAACCCGATGCCTTTTCCATAAATTTTGGAAAGATACGATTAAGCTTTCGGCCGAAAGCGAAATCTGACAAGTTGCGATTATCCGTCGCTTGATCGGTATCCGTACGCTCGATAAAAGTTAGAAACGGTCCACCGCACTCATCTTTATACGAGTTTTTCTTTTGTTCATCAATATAGGAATTTCTTTTCTTTATACTTTCCTTTTTCTTGTTTAAATCATTGTTTTCGTTGAAATCTTCGGCTATGTCACCATTATTTCCAACGTTGTCCGTTGACATGTTGAGGTTAGACATTATAACGATTAATAACTGATACAAACCGATTTAACAAAAATCTTAAAGCACGCTCAAGGAGAGCAAAACAGCTCAGGCAGTGATTCAAAATCAACTACCTCGTTGCCTTCTCCAAATTCACAGAATAATCACTTTTTCAAAAACACAACGATTTTGCTACTTTGAACGCTCAAATGAGAATCTCTTTTAACGATGTAGATATGAATAGCACATAACTCGCAACGAGTTTATTCATGAATTGAAACGATATAGAAAAGAATAGAATACAACAAAACGGGGTTATGAACAATGTTTATGATATACGAACAGTAGATGGTGTTAGTATTGAAATACGGCCGATCATTTGAACGAAATTAAGTTTACTTTCCACTAAAAGTACCATCATTTAATAGACAGATATTTAGCGTGATCATTTTAACAAAATTAAGTTTACTTTCCACTAAAAGAACAATCATTTAATAGTCAGATATTTAGCGTGATCATTTTAACGAAATTAAGTTTACTTTCCACTAAAAGAACAATCATTTAATAGTCAAATATTTAGCGTGATCATTTTAACGAAAAAATACCTAAAATGGTATTATATAGTAAAAATTTGATCATTGTAACGAAAAAAACTCAAACAATTGCTTTTTATTTCATTTACGGGAATTTTTTTTTGAGTTTTTAATATTTATTGTATGTATAAGTGTGATCATTTCACCGAATGTTTCAGAGTAAAAAAAGTAATATACAGCGTGTTCAAAAAGTTCCGGGACGGCAAAACATTTCGAAATATTGGCAACAAATCGGGAAAACAAAAAACACGTGTCAAATATTTTTTGAAGACTTATCCAACGATACCAAATTTGACCCTCCACCCCCACCCGCAAGGGGTAGGGGTAGGGGCAACTTTGAAATCTTAAATGGAAACCCCCATTTTTTATTGCAAATTTGGATTCCTCATAAAAAAATTAGTAACTTTTATTTAAGACATTTTTCTAAAAACATGCATTTTTCAAAAGTTATACATGTTTGAAGTATCCATTTAACATCATTAGTCAGAGAGAGAAAGTGTATGAGATAGAAATAGTATATTGTTTAACCGATCAGCCGGTCGGCGATCTAAACACGAGTGCTGATTGGCTACACGAGGCGTAGCCGAGTGTCGGCA
>JABFOU010000187.1:0-11772 GCA_022817745.1 Scelioninae gen. 1 sp. ZL-2020 | reverse complement strand
ACTAAGATTTTAGGAAATCAGGGTTCCCAGAATTTTGCACGAAAAATGTGTTTCAAAATTTTCAATGATATTATAGTGTGTTCGCAAATGAACGCCGACATCAGAAATAAACGTTATGTTGTTGAAAAAGTCGAAATCGTGTTCGAAAAGTATAATATATATAAATATGAAATACATGTTAAAACATTCCTAAAAAATAAAAATCTTTGATATTCCGAACACGCGTTCGAAGATTAACGCGCGTTCGTTTATTGACACTGCTGTTCAAAATTCACACCGAGAAAAAAAATCCTTGTAAAATTCCCATCTTTTTCACGCTTAAAAAATTTCTTACTATGATTCCCGTTTTTCACACTTGTTATACACCCTGTTGATTACAATGCAATAAGAATTGCGGTACGAGAAACTTTTTGAAAATAGCCTTCATTCGATCGTTTATTAACAAAAAACAATCCGCAAATAAATTTTTATATAAATCAATTTAGCCATTCCAATTATAGCCATTTTATCTGTCCCTTAAATAAAAGCATACTTTTGAAACTGTGACTCATGCATATTATTCTAAAAAATCGACTTATGCTAAAAATGTTAATAAGTTATTATGAATCTGAATTAATATAACTAAATAATAATTTATAAATTTGTTTTGACTACCCGTGATAAATAAACAGAAATAGAACACAATAAAAACTGTTGAGAATTTGCCTAACAATCTAATTGAAAAAAAAGTATTAGAATCTAGAGTATTATGAATTTTAGTTGTGGTTATCTGGGAACTAACCCTGACAAGCTAAAATCCCATTTCTATAGAATAACGATATGTGTTTTCATTTTTCAACCGTTCAAATAACGTATGCCAGCAGATCACTGAATTTTAAATTTTGTGTACTGTTTGCATAGGTAATCCATTTTTCATATCCCGTCAAAATAACGTATCAAATAGAAACTTTTATGTACTATTTGCAATATTGCAATTGTTTCAATTCTTCATTTTTGAGTAATTAATTATTTATATTATATCGTTAAATAAATTGTTTATATTTCGCCTAAATTGATGATGTACTTATGTTTACGACTAACCATATGGATCTGATCTTGCTCCTTCGGTTCATTCTATTCCACGATATTTTACTTTACTCTATATAACATAGAAACAATATTTTAACGATTTTTTAAAATTGATAACATTATATGAATATCAAAGATAAATAAAAACTAATTATATTCTTTTAATTGTATGTTCAAGAAATACTAAATCACTAATAATTTTATTTAGTAATACTATAATAAAATCAAATTGTTATAATGGAAGAAATTTATATTACAGAATTCAGATTATTCATATTATTATAGACAGTCCTAAGTCTGTTAAAGTGAGAAGGAAAATATTGAGTTAAGTTTTTCGCTAGATTATCTCAAAACAATTATATTCTTCAGATAATTGTGTTAATTGTTTTTTAATACATTTTTAATTTCAGCGGAGTTCATACTATCTTTTTCTTAATGACTTTTTTAATTTCAGCGGAGTTCATCCTATCTTTCTGTTAATTGCTTTTTATCTTAATGACCCATTCGGCGGAGATCGGTTGTGGCCATTACAAGAGATTGCAAGATAGATAGATAGATAGGGTGTTGGCGACCCTAACTGACATTCATCTTTTATCTTTAAAAATATCTTGAGAGTGAAGTAAAGGCATGCCGTATCTAGTACTTTCAATATCCAAACACAAAAATTTGCATTTTATACTACTTAAATTTAAAGTTAAATGAATATTATTTTCGTCTTGTTCAATTTCTCTTACATTAAGGGTTTTAGAATCTATAGGGGCTGTAAATAAAGATCTCCCAAATTTCCATTTTTTCCCAGTTAAAACGATATTTTGATTATTGTTGACAGGAGTTCTTATTTCAACAATTTCTATTAATTTATTATTTCGTGTCATGATGAAATTGTCTGGATGTTTTGTTGTTACGATAAAATTGTTAATTTGCAATTTTGTAATAATAATATTTTCTAGAACCGTTTTCTTTTTATTCTGTAGGATAACAGTATTACATGACGGATGCATTTGGAAAGGAACACCGACAAATTTTCGTTCATGAAGTCGTCTACATATTTGAGATAACGTACGATTTCCACTTCGTACCATTTTTTTTAATTTTCCTAAGAAATTTTCAAATGGAAATGCCGAAATTTCTTCTAAAGTACATTTAAATTTGACGGCATCATCAGAAAAATGTAATAAATTATGTACATTAATTGTCATTGATTCAACGTTATAAATGTCTGCCCACAGTTCTACGAAAACAGTTAATTATTGTTTCGTATAATTATAATTCTTAATTACTGTTGACTCTTGACACAAATATCTTGCAGCTGTATATAAAAGCAAAAAGTGATCATACTTTATTTGAATCAAAACATTTTTCATTACAATAGGGCCAATATAAAGAAGAAAAAATCTATATTCAGTTGCTTTCCATTGTGAAATTTCTGTTAAACTTCGAATTTTTCTTCTAAATTCGATTGGAATTTGTTTTCTTAGCATAAATAATTTTTCATTGATTATAGAAATTTTCTCTTTTTTTAATTCAGAAATCCATATATTTAATAATCTTTTCATAATTCCCAAATATAATAAGTGCATAGAATCTATAACGAAATCGTTAACCATATCCAAGTTAGGAATATCTTGCAAAATAGATGTTCCGTTATGATGCTGAGGTTGTTCTTTATTCCTAAATGATGTATCTGTTCGCAATGGGCAATTGGTATCTTGAAAATAAGTGTTTCCACAAAATTTTTCACCTATGACTGTGCATCGTTCGCAGCTACCGAAGCCTGCATGTCCTTTCGTACATTTTATCATTGCACGAGCAGGTGTATCACAAATAAAACACATAATGTTAACTGTAAAACGCCTGTTACCTAATATCAATCCATTCTGATGTAAATAAGTTATTTCGTTCACGAATTCCTGTAAAAGATTATTAAAATCTTCCGATTTTCCTTTTGACCAATGAATTCCTATGATGAAAGGAGAATAGTATCGAGAGTTCACATAAATTCTAGCAAGTATTGGCCAAAATTCTTGACGACTTGATTTAAATAATTTAAGTCCATCAATATTTATTTGAATATTGATCTGTTCTTGATCGAAATAAATATCTTTTTCTATACAATTCTTCAAATTTTTTTTAATCCAAAGTAAACATATTCTTCTCCTGAATTGGTTACTTTTATATCATAACGAGCAGAAGTGGTACCAAGAAAAGTTTTCGCAGTATTAGGCAATTTTGGCATCAAAGGTTTCATAATGTACAAATATTCCTCTACTTTAACATGCGAAATATTACAATCTACCATCCAGTATTTTACTCTGTCCATAATTTTCATTAAATCAATATTTCTAATTAACTGAAATCCATTTTCTTTAATTTGATTTGCGTGTTTAAGAAGAACATTTTGTTTCGCTTTAATTAATTGATCAATATTGTTAGAAATCAGCTCATCATCATGTGTTACATTTGAACCAAGGGTTTGATTTAATTCCAACCGCCCTTCATGATTATAATTCTGAATCTCAACATTGTTAGTAATCATTAAATTCTTTACATCATTTATACATTGTTGTTGAAATTCAGGTGATTTTTCAACACAAAGAAATTCGTCTGCAACTTGATCAGTAAATTTAAATTCTTCGTCACAGTGATCAGTATATTCCTCTATTCAGTTAGTATGTATATTTAATAACTTATCTAGAATAAAAACTCGTTATCAATATTTTATTAAAATTTTGTACATCGCTATCTACATTGGAATAATTAACCATCATGATACACTGAGATCATATGAGTAACTTGCATTTTTAATGAATATTTTTTTTCTTTTCAACTCTATATTGTAGGTAATATTAAAATTTTATTAGGTTGAATAATTAATATTATAACTAAATCACAACAAAAATAATTCTATGAAAAAATAAACATTAGATTAAGAGAGCAAAAAAACTATAATTAGGGCATTTTAGAATCTTAATTCGGACTGGATCATTTTAGAATATAATAAATTTGAAATAAATATATAAATTTAATTTCGATCCTTTAACCAGATTTTGTCGTGACTACATCTAAACTCTTTTGAAATTTCATTTAGATTCGTTGTTCAGATTTTATCTAATGTAGATGTTTTTATGCACTTTATTATATAGGCAAAATTTTTATTTTTTATGTAAATTTTTTCTTTTTTTTATCGGAATAGTATAATACTCATATAAACTGCCATAATAACAATATAAAAACGAATTCTAACAGTTTTGTGAAAAACATAGTTTTTCTTTTAACTTTATTTGTTACAACAATTTCTAGGAGATTTAAGTCCATAAAGAATTGATTGGATAAAAAATTATTAAAATAAAAAAGCAGTTTGATAAGTTCGAAATTTAATTTAGATAACTATAGTTTTTCAGTAAATGTTTAATCGGAGAACGATATAATTATTTAAAAAAATCTATAATTCATTAATATATAAATTTGTCAAATTATATCTTGAATAAATAAACAATTTACTATTTATTTGTGTATCTTGAGATAAATTGTTGTCCGTTACTATATTTTTGTGTTATTTGATTCATTACATGACACAAATTGCAGATAATATTTTAAATTTTTCTTCAATGCTCTATGTTTTTTAACTCTTTTAGCGGATGACTTCATTATATAGATTTTTTTTTCAGTACGGTGTATTAAATTCCTAAGAAAGTAATGTATGGCATTACTTATATTAGTACAAAATTGCAATAGTTTACCAAAAAAGAAATAATAATAATAATGTACAGTTATATATATTTATGAATATTTGTTAAATATAATTTAAAATTTTAAAAATAATTAACCAATCAGAAAATATATACTTGAAAACATATAGTATATCTGATACAGTATTATGTAATAATATTCTCAATTTTATTTGAACTATATACTTGATCAGTAGTAGGACGTTTTTATTTATACGTTTAAATTATTGTTAAAAATGATGGTTCCTGAAAATATGCAGAAATAATAATGATATTTATATCAATAATTTATATAGTATATATATTTATTTATCACAACTTTTAATATCTTTATTTCGGTTTATTTTTATTTTAAATAATATAACTTTTCACATGAAATCCATTTACAATTCTATTGATAAAAATGACAGGTGAATGCAGTTACTAACCAATAAATACACGTTGTCAAGACAATTGCATTTTGACATAAAACAACATTCAATTTCTTGATTTAGTGCACTGAAAAAAATTAAATTGAAGACTATACTGATTAGAGAAACTTAAAAATGAGTCATTCAAAACCGAAAATGTAAGCTCTTTTATCTACATGTATGATTGTTTAATATTAAATGAAAATACTGAATATTAATAATGATTATTGTTCATAACGTTATAATTATATAGACCAGAAGAACCAGCATTTAAACTAAAACCGTTTTATTTAGTCGAGTTCAAAAACTGTGAAAATGAGGATGGTGTAAAATTTGTAGATTGTGTTCCTTCTTCATGGCTTAGTAAAAGCAAACGTGGATTAAAAGTAAAATATCCACCCCCGCCATATAATCAAAAAGTTTGCAAGAAGATACACTTGAACATTAAAAATAGAAAAAATCCAGATACTAATTGGAAATATTATGGGGTGACATTAAAAGGAGAAGCTGGTATACATTTGATTTTTGTAATTTGTTTGAATATTTTTTTATGAAATTTTTTATTTTAATGAAAATTGTCGAAAGCGTTAATTCATACACATGTAAATTGCCACCGTTAAAAAAAAGTTATGCGTGCGCCAAATAATTATTCTGTTTTAAATTTGAAATGAAAAGATGTATATATTTTTATAATATTAGACAATTATAAAGAAGCCCTAGAAAAACTGGATCGATTGAAAGAAGAATCATATGCCTATTCATCCGATGCAGAAACCCCACCACGGAAACGGTCAAAGAAAAATGAAGATGAAATTTTGAAAAAATTAACCCTAAGTATGGATCAAATTAAAGAAAAGCTGTCTTCTTTGCCACATGTGCAATGTAGCGACACAGAATCGTCGGATTCTAATCGGTCTGATTGTTCTGACAATGAAGATGAAGATGACGACAAAAGTATTCAATGTTACAAAAATTATTAAGATCTAAAAAGCCAAAGCATCATCACAATAGATTTCACGTTCATTAGTACAATTATCTAGTATTCATTCAAAGTTGAAAAGATATTCTTCTAATTCTAACGTTAAAAAAAACTTTCAATAATCATGTTAAATATACACAATTAATTCAATTATGATGTTTAAAATTGGGCATGTATTTAGTAAATTTTACTTTATTTTAGTTTATTGGTCAACGTTTTTCACCTTCATTTATTACATCTCTAACGTGGAATCAACATGGATCTTATCATTTTATATATAATAAATTTTAGGTACTAGATCTCCACCTACAAATGCGTCGATGTCTGATATTCCTAATTTTAGTGTTTCTTCTATCGAAAAAGACAAAAGCGATTTTGTCAAATCAGCCCCGCAAGTGTCTGCTAGTTTAGATGAAAATTCTAAATCTTTGAGTTCTAAGCAAAATTCTTGTAGCACTAAAACGATCCCAACGAGTGAGAAAAAGTTTTTTAATTCAAAGTTGATAATATTTTGTGAAGTAACTTCTATACATTTTTAAATAACAAAATCAAATTTCCAACAAATGAATATTATATAAATAAATAACTTATTTAAATTAAATTTCATCCAATCATCATACAATATATTCATATTACTTTGTAGAGAGCCTTCCTAAAATTAGTTGTGACATTACGTTCGAAAATCCAGGTAAATTAATTTGAAATATAAAATAAAAAAAGGCTTTTAAACAAATTTAATTTGTAATAACAAAATTTAGCATATTTTTATAATAATTTTTCATAGATTCCGCAAAAATAGTTGCCATTCTTAAAACTTCGATAGATGAATTAAAGAGAGAACAAATAAGCTTAAAAGAACAATTTCATAATTTTATGCGGAATACACACTCAAATGCAGGACCCTCTAATTTTCAAAATTTGTGTGACCACTTCGAATTAAATGTGCCATTTTCCTCATTACAAGAATTTAATGATTTTTCGGAGAAATGGCAAACAAACGTGGAGCTAGAAATTATTTTGTAATAATTTGTTCATTCATAACAATAATTCATTGAACGTTTTTTGATTTAATTTAACAAAAATTATTAAAATGAACATTACAAAAATACATTTATTAAATTATTTATTTAGATGGATGTTTCAAAATCTATGATCATAGGCTATGAAAAATTGAGACTAGGTTTAAGTAATTATTTAAAAAAGTTTATAAAAAAAGAAGATTTGAAAAAGTTTACCGCAGTTAAACCAAATAGCGAAAAACAATTATTTCGTAATACATTTTTTTGTCGTTACGTACAAGGTAAAATATTTTTATCATACTAAATTTATAGATCTAATAGTATTCTTATTTAAATTATTATTATTAACAAATAAAACTTCTTAAAAATTACAGAAAAATTATGGCAAACTAAAAGTTATGATGAGAATATTTTTACAAATAGTTTTAGAAATTTTCATTAAAACGTTAATCTTTCTTACACATTAATTTAATTGCAAGAATTAAAAAATAACTAAAATTAATAAATAATAACATAATAATTAATAAATTAAAAATACCTACTGAAATTCTGATATAGTTATATTAATATTTTGTAGATTCCTTGTCGTCTTCAGGTGTTACCGAAGTAGCATTTAACAAGGCTTTAAGTAGCGCATTTAATATTTTAAGAGATGTAGAACCACGTCAGAAAAAAAAGACTAAGCAGAAAGTAGAAAATGAGAATTTGAAGGATGAATCGAGTTATATTTTGTTTAAGTTATTCCTAATTAATATTATAAATATAAAAAATGATTATTTTTAAGAATAAAAAAATAAATCTTTTTTCTTGCAACTGAATTTTTATTATTTAATTCAAAATAGGCGAATAATTCTATAAGGTTTGTTGTGATAGAGAAGATAATAATAACGTCTGCAGTAGATTAAATCTTACATTTCCGCAACTACAATATTTTTTTATCCCTGATGAAAAAGTCTATTAGATAAAATTGGCAAAATGTGGACACAAACCGCATAGATACAAATAGAACTAATTTAAATTAGTCCTAACAGACTTTTTCAACAGGGATATTTGAAAAATTTCACCGCATTTATAGTCAATGGCTAAAGTTAAATCTAAACTTTACAAATTTTACAAAAATATTTTAATTAATGTCAATTTAGAGTAATAATAAATTGTACGTTCCATTTAAAAATTTTTAACATATCATTTTGTTAAATTTCGATCATTCGAAAAAACATTTTTTTAATATATTAAAATTCCTGGAAACAAATTAAGTAACCAAAAATGTTTAAATAAATGAATGAATTTTCTAAAACATAGGAACAGAAATTGAATGATCGAAATCCGGTTTAATATAGTAAAAAATATATAATATATTATTCAAAGTAATATATATTACTTATTTATCTTTAATAAATGAAATACTTAAGGTGATTCTTCAAGGTACAAATCGCTTCGAAACTTTTGTCCGTTTGTCAGGAAAAACTACTGCATAAAATTAAATAAAAAACAAATCCAGACATTTGTAAAAATTGAACAAATGTCTGGGTTTGGTTTTACTTTAATTTTATACAATAGTTTTTCCTGACAAACTGACAAAAGTTATAAAGCGACTTGCACCTTGAAGTATCGCCTTAAATTAATTAAACTTGATTAAATAATGAAATTAATGTAACAAATTTTACAAAAAAATTTTTATCAAATTTTCTTTGACTTATATGTATATATAATGTAAATTTACACTTAATAATTCATAACATTCTAACTAAAACTGGTGAAAACTCATTAGGTGATAAAATTTTAATCCGAATTTAGGCAAAAAGTTATATGAAAAATATAATATTTGGATTAATGAAAAAAAAAAAAATTTCTAAATTGACTTTGAGTTTTCGATTGATTTTTTTAAAATTAAATGACTATTTTTATTTTCGAGTACAAATTAGAACTTCAAAATTGAACAACTTACCAAAATACAATGACACAATTGTATGCATGTATGTATATTCTTTCAGAGTTTGGTAACATTTTGTACAAAGTATTGGTAAAAAAACTGCCCAGACTATGTATAAATGTATCAAATGACGAATAAAAAATCGTGTTAATAATAATAATAAACAGGAATTAAAACATTAATTACAACTGTAGATTTTAACCGAAATTTACGAAAAAAAAGTAATGAAAGATTAATGCATATTTAACGAAAAATATTCAATAAAATATAGTAGTCAACTTCAGTTGACTATAGTATACTATTTTAACATTTTGTTAAACTACAAAGCTAAAAAACTAGGATTAAATTATATGATTATCTATTGTTTAAATTTGTTACAACATTTTTCAAAAATAAGGTAAGTGATCAAAAGTGTTCCACATATTTATTCAAGAAATTTGTACCAAAATAAATTGATCAATTTCAAGTCCAATTATTATTATTCATTCATCCAATTTAGGAATTTAGATTTTATTTGTTTATATATAATTTAGAAATTATTTGATACAATATTGATCCGATTTAGTACAATATTTTTTCATTTCGACCAAAACTTTTGACAACAAATTAAGCGATCAAAATTTTCTCCATATTTGATCAAACATTTTTATCAAAATATTTGAATTAATTTCTAGTCAAATTATTGTCACATTTTTCACCAAATTTTAAAATTTTGATCAAAGTGTTTGATTCTATTTTGATCAAATTTGGTACAACATTTTTTCATTGTGACCGAAATTTTTGAAAACAAATTAAGTGATCAACATTTAATGTATATTTAGTCAAAAAATTTGTACCAAAACATTTTGATCAAATTTTATATAAATTATTGGAAACAAATGATGTTCAGATGATATCAAATTATTTGTTCAAAATCCGATCAAATTAAAAAAAATAAAATTCTACAACGCCAACTGAAATTATACATTATTGATCAATTTTTGATCAAATTATCAAAAATCATATGATTTTTCAAAGATCAATATTTTTTATCAGAATTACATTTAATTTTGATCAAATATTGTAGCTGAATTTGATCATAAATTGTACAAACGTGACAGAATTTTTGTTTTGAAACGTTACATTCTTGATCAACTCAATTTGAGCATTTCTTGACCAAAGTTTGATCAATGTTAACTTTTTGTCAAAATGTACGACAACTTTCTTTATCAAAAATTGATCAAATATTGTTTTTAGACCAAGATATTTGATCAAAATCGATATAATTTTTGTTTTAATTTGCTACCAGGGAAGTAATGACAACTAACATTATATTTTATTTTATATATTATGATATTCGTTCTTCCCTGTTAGACGTCGCTCTGATACACTCTTGTAATATGGAATTCAGCCGACAGTATCCTTTCATACTTTTCTACCTTCTACATTTTCTGGCAACTATTGTCACGTGCTAGAAAAATAAAAGTCGTGTTATTTTAGTGAAAATCGTGACACCGCGATTTTTTTTTCTTTTTCGACTGAAATAAATAATGTGCGGCCGCGTGGGACATAAAATGTGACGGGAATTCAATATATTATAATTGACGGGATCATTCCTTTTTCGTGGGGTCGTCGATACGCGATAGGTATTTCTGAGACACTTTGATTGATATGATAACGTACGATGTACAGTATTCTTTCGATACAGAAATATTCTTCACTTTATCTACGGTGAAATGTTTTAAAGATCCACAAATAAGTTAAAAATTCTTAGTTTAAAAAAACGTTTTTTTCTTTTAATTATATGTTATAGTTATTCCAAAGTAATATAATCTATATTTTTTATTTGTATTAAGTAGGTAAATAGTGTTGCAATATTTTTTGTATTATTTTTGCTTTTATTTCGTAAACTACAGTATCGTCAAATGTCCTAGAAATCATTATATATATGATAATTTCTAACGGATTTGCATTAGAAAATCGCGTGTTTTGAGCCAAAAGTTTGTAATTTGCTAAAATAAGACATTTAAAAAGGAAGCAGATTTTGATTTTTTGATAAATTAATGCATAAAAAGAATTAAATAGTTGCTACTCAACGGAAATTCATTGATTTATTGATTTTCATACTTAATTGGCATTCTTTAATGTAACATTGTTTTGCTTATTTAACAAAATAATAAAGTGAAAAAAACAAGGTCCAAAAGCTAAGTAATACTGACTACTATCTTTCTATCCGATTGATATTATAGATGACTCATTTAATAATTCATATTCGTACCATATATGTTGACATGTATATCCATATATGGTATATTTTATGGTCATATATGACAACATAGGAACACTTTTGCTTACATATCTATTATATATGTTTCCATATATATGAACATATACGGAATAATAATACGTGATTACATATATATATATATATATATATATATATATATAACCATTTATGTCGCATATATGTCGCATATATGTTGCATATATGTGTCTATATATGTGACATATGTGGAAGATAATCCAATTATGCAGACATATATGTTCCATATATGGTTTCTGCAGAAAAAATTTCACATATTCAGATTTAGAGAGTGGTAAATGGGGAATTTGAATTTGACTTATGAAAATATTGTTTAAGCGTACTATACACTTT
>JABFOU010000186.1:0-11821 GCA_022817745.1 Scelioninae gen. 1 sp. ZL-2020 | reverse complement strand
AAAAAAAATTTTTAGATAATTTAATGGTATAAAAAAAATTTTTAAATATTATAAAAAAATTAAAAAAAATAAAAATTTAATGTAAAACAATTAAACAGGTTAATTTTAAAAAAAAAAAAAAAAATAAAAAATTTTTAAAAATCTTTTTTGGCGAAAAAAAATCATTTTTTTAAATTTTTTATTTTAATTTATAATTAAAAAAAAAAAAAAAAAAAAAAAAAAAAAAAAACTCTTATAACCTATTTTTATAAGCAAAAATACAAAGATGGTAAAAAATCCGCGTAATTGACAATTATAAGGTTATGCGCTGAATAAAAACTATTAAAATATTTTTTAATAAAAGTTTTATTAGATTATAATAAATGAAATATATACTTACTTGCTATATTGGCTACAACACAAACACATTTTTTTCCATTCGGAAGAACTATATTGTATGTTTTGTCGCGGCATGCTTTTTTTGTGGGATCAAAATTTTTTGGAATAAAATTAGTCAATTTTTCACACTTTATAACATGGTATTCTTTAACTACAGGTACATATACCCGTGCCCACAGCATTTTTAAAAGCTTTTTTGTCAGTAATTATAAGTCCTTATAACACGCACTATTTGGATAATTTTCCAAGGTTGAATTTATTGATGTTTACAGATTTGTTGTTCATCAATGCTTCTACACAAGAATACCAACATAAATGTTTGATTATTTGCTTACTGAAAATCAGAAACTAATTTGTCAGATACGTAATATCTATACAAAAATATGCCTTTTAAGTATTGAGGGTGTTCGGAAAATAACATTTGTACTGGTTGTATTCTGTGATAAAAAAGGATAGAAATACCAACCTTAGTTTTTAGTACCAGCTTTGTTTTTAATTAATAATAATAAATTAGACGAACATGAAATTGTTACAGAAAAATTTGTTTATTGTTATTTTAAAAAATTATAATTTTTTTCCGTTATGACAACTAATTGAAACGAAAAATTTTTTTTCTATGAGACATACACGTTTAAGTAATTTGATTATTATGAAATAATAAAATTACTACGCCAATACGCCACTAGACATTTTTTTTAAATTGTCGCAGTTGATGCATTGACTAGATGGTTGATGTGTTTCTCCAAACACATAACCTGTAATGCAAATGCAGTTTAAATATTTATCTAACGTTGAGTTTAATCCATTAAAGCAAACAACAACAACAACTAAATTCATCTAACATTGTTAATTTTTGCTACAATTTGACAGGTTAGGTAATTTTATTATAATTTATTATTATAAATACATAATTTAAATATTATATTTAAAGATTTTCGGGGTGTCCAGCGTCCTTGAATTCCGGGAAAACCAAGAGTTATACGGGAATGTTTTTTTATCCTTGAATATGCGGCAATTGTGCGGGAATTTTTCGTAAATACGGGAAAATTTTTTCATGTAAATAAGTTGTTCAATTTTCCTGTTAAAATAAATTTATATGTAGATGGAAAAGTGTTAAAATCATTGCTTCGAGTATTTTTTTTTTCATATAAATTAATATACACAGACAAAAAAATGGTACGATTTTTTTGCTTAAATTTTGTCAAAAATCAAATGATTATAACTTTGTTTATTTCTATCCGATTTTCTTGACTTTTTTTTTAAAATTTTTTTTTTTTTTTTAATTTATGGTCGAAAAATCAAATAATGTCACAACTTTAATCATATTAAACCTGTTAAAAATATTCATGTTTTAAATTAATAAAATAATGATAAAGTTTGGAAAGTTTCCCGTGCTACATAAAAAATTAATACATGCATCAAAAAAGTTGCTCTTTTCTGAAGAAAATGAAAAAAATACTTGAAAATTTTTGACGAAGATATGTTAATTTAAAAATCATACTGCTTTTCATTTGCATGTAATGTAGTATTGGCCACTGCATATGGAAAAAATTACACATTTTCAATATTCTACCTAACGTCTATATTTAACAGGTTTAAAATGATGTAAGTTATGTAATTTTTCATTTTCTGCTCATAATTTTCAAAGAGGAAAAACATTTTTTTAATAAAAAAAAAAAATCAAGATAATTTTATGGAAGTTTACAAAGTTATATAGCCATTTAAATTTTGACAAAATTTGAGCAGAAAAATGTACACCATTTTTTTGCCTGGTATATTATATCAAATAAATTAATTGTATTTTATAATAATGTTCATTTATAGTTAAGTTAATAAAAAAACCGGGTTAATAGAAAAACCGGGAATTATACGGGAATTGATTTTTTCAATATTGCTGGACACCCTGGATCATAATATCAATGAACAATTAATATGATGAATCACTCTTATTGATTATTTTGGATTATAAAAACAAATAAATCCATATAAATACATTGATTATGATTTTCTAAAAACAGAAAATATAACTGCTTATTATATATGAATCAATGTTTTTCATCTTCTTTTGTATAATGAAATAAAAAATAAAAGAGTTTGTTTTACAGTTTACGTTAATCTTATTTTTTTTTGGTTATGTTTTCTAATTGTTAGACAGAAGATTCAGAAAATACATTTTAACGTGTAATATTTGATTTATATTATTATGACGAACGTAATTTTCTAATCAAAACATTTGATTGTTTAATGTAGAGTATCAAGCTTCTATTCACGCATATTCTATTATGAGTGTATTATATTAATTCAACACTGAAAGTGTATCATAATTCAATTTCAAATTAAGTACGTATTTCATAGATATTAATTTAAAATGTTTGTACAAAATGAAAATAGAAAAAAAACAATATATTTGTTTTTTTCATCATTTAACTTATTAATATAAAACTGTAAAATAAGTAGGTTATAACTTCAACAGAAATTCAACAATTTTCAAAAAACAAAAAGTTACTGAAAAATCGTTGAAAAACTCTATAACTAACTTATTTTAGCTATATATTTTCAAAATGAATTTATTTCACAAGGCCGCCGATCCAAAAAATTTAGCAAAAAAATATGTTGTACTTTAAATTCACTTTTAACATCTTATCTGTATAAATACGTTGTAACAAAAAAAAATTATAACATTCCTTTGTGTAACTTTTAAAAATTTAAAGAAACCGTCCGTTAAAATGGTTAAAATAGTTATTATTAAGTCAATTAATAGATATCAATCAATAAGAAAACAATTGCCAACTTATTTATTTAAAAAAATAATAAACAAATATATATTTGTTATTAACATAATTAATTGAGCATTTTTAAATAGTTAAAGGTACACTAATTTTAATCCAATTTTTCTTTAGTTTGGTTCAAAATTATTTTTTTGTTTGTTATAATTAAAAAATTATAAATTTGTATATATTTTTTATTGTTTATTGACAATATTGACAATATTTATTGTTATATATTGACAATATTGACAATATTTATTGTTTATTGTTAAGATTTAATAAAGAATGAAATCAAAGTCTCTGTTATGTTAAGATTATTCTCTATTAACAGCTGAAATCGAATGTCAATTATTTATAATAACTTATTTATGTTTAATCATAATCTAAATTCATTTAGATTAGATTTTAATGAATTGAGTTACTATTTTCATAAATGGAAATGTATTAATTAAGTAGAATAATCACGTAAATTCATTTAGTATATGCAAGTGTTGATAAATTTGTGTTTTCATCTATAAAAGTTTGATAAAACTTACAATTGAAATAATTTTTTCTAATTTAATCTTTAGTTTGACTAAGTCACGTGGTATCTGTGATTGTACAACCTTAAATGCGCGTAGCAGTGTAGCGGTTGAAGCGCTGATCCAATTTTCACCATATTTCACAGTAATGTATAAAACTAAATTTTTGGGGCCATGAACTACTGGTTTAATACAATTCAAATTGGAAGTTGTTTTTAAAATTGCTTAAAGTAAACAAAAGTGAGTAAAAATGATAATATTTGTAATACAGCCACCATTTTATAATTTAAATAATGAAAATTAAAAAAATTTTTAGTTCATGGCCCCAAAAAATCGTTGTCAAATAAAATCCTTTTTTAATTTTTTGTTTCTGATGACATTACAAAGTAGAAGAGAGCTATGCGCACAAAAAGTGTTTACGACACTGACGGAGCGGCGAAAAGTGGAACTACTCGCACAGAACACATACATGGTATCCACGTGGATTTGGAATGGATCATCTATTCTTGACACGTGGATGTGATGTGTATTTTTCAATGGATCTACCGTGATATCACGTGGAATCTTTGTAGGAAAGTCCGCAAATGATCCATGGGATGATATTGATGGAATCCACGAAGATTCCACCATGGATAACACGTGTAAATTAAATTATATATTCACATTCGTTTTCAATTAATTTTAAAATTTATTTACAAAATTGTAAATGTATCCACGTGGATTCCACGTGTTATCCATGTTGGAATCTTCGTGGATTCCATCAATATCATCCCATGGATCATCTGCGGACTTTCCTACAAATATTCCACGTGATATCGCGGTAGATCCATTGAAAAATACACACTGCATCCACGTGTCAAGAATAGATGATCCATTCCAAATCCACATGGATACCATGCATGTGTTCTGTGCGGGTAACGTCAAACTCGTGCCGTAAGTCCCACTTTTAGCCACTCCGTCCTTGCTGTAAAACAAAATATCGGCCTCGGGCGCAGTGGCGCCCTCGGACGTAATATACTATTTCATAACTTGTTGCTCGTGCCGCAAGTATTATCGGTTCACCCATAACACTTGCGGCACGAGCAACAAGTTATGAAAAATATGTTGTTAAACGGATCAGCCGGTCGGCGATCTAAACACGAGTGCCGATTGGCTGCACGAGGCGTAGCCGAGTGCTGCCATGGCACGAGTACTAATTTCGACACTCGTGCCAGTACGGAAAATGACCATTTTCTGCACTAGTGCGAAAAAGACTCATTTTCTGTATTCGTGACAGACGTCACGAGTACTTTTCGGCACTAATGCAGAAAATGGTCATTTTCCATACTGGCACTCGTGCTGAAAAACTGCTGAAAGTGGGAAAAAGTTTCCCACTCGTAGGCTGCGCCTAGTCATACAAAAATATTCTATTTCTACGCGATTCCAACTTCAGTGCGTAATTACATCAATAAAAAAGTTGTTGAATAATAAAATTAGAAATTACTAGGCCTGTAAAAAGTTCGAACAGTTCATGAACAGTTCGAACTGTTCAAAAGTAGAAAAAGTTCGAACTGTTCAGAAGTTCGAACTGTTCGAACATTTTACAAATTATTACATTTTTTACTTTCTTTCTTTGAGGTTTTCTAAAAATAATGTAAAAAATATATATTTTTTGTTTTTGTTTGAAATTTTTTGAATATTTTTCATTTTTTTAATATAAACCCGAAAGTTATCGCGCTATTAATCATAACTTCACCAATTTTAGTTTTTTCGCATTTTTCATTAAATTTTCTTATGAAATATTTATATTTAAGAGTAATGTAAATGTATGGAATAAAATAGAGTATTTAAACTATGGAATATAATTTCGAATCACAAATATAATTATTGTAATATATCAATTTTAATATTTGCCAGCGGTTTAATTTCTGCCAGCGGTTTAAATATTTTAATATCTGCCAGCGGTTTAAATATTGTTTTTATAGGTTTTCGAAGTCGCTGAATACGAATCTAATCTCAAATCTATGAAATTCTTACAATTGTAGATGGCGCTACAGATGCATAATTTATTACATTTCATAATTCTGTGGACTTTATATTGTTTTTATAGGTTTTCGAGGTCGCTGAATACGAATCTTATGTCAAATCTTTGAAATTCGTACAATTGTAGATGGCGCTACAGATGCAAACTTTATCAGTCTAATGTTACGGAATACTATTTTTGCTTTAGCGTAACCGACATATGTATTTATCGACATCAAACGATTATAAAAACAATATAAAGTCTACAGAATCATGAAATTCAATAAAATATGCATTTGTAGCGCCATCTACAATTGTTTGAATTACAATGATTCGAAATTATATTTGTGTTTCAAGGTTTTCGACTTCGAAAACCTTAAAAACAATATACATTCCACAGAAACATCAAATTTAATAAAATATGTATTTGTAGCGCCATCTACAATTGTTTGAAATTCGAAGATTTAACATCAGATTCGTATTCAGCGACCTCGAAAACCTATAAAAACAATATAAAGTCCAGAGAATCATCAAATTCAATAAAACATGCTTCTGTAGCGCCATCTACAATTGTACGAATTTCAAAGATTTAACATTAGATTCATATTCAGCGACCTCGAAAACCTATAAAAACAATATAAAGTCCACAGAATTAGAAAATTTAATAAATTCTGCGTCTGTAGCGCCATCTACAATTGTATGAATTTTAAAGATTTGACATTGGATTCGTATTCAACGACCTCGAAAACCTATAAAAATAATATAAAGTCCACAGAATTAGAAAATTTAATAAATTCTGCGTCTGTAGCGCCATCCACAATTGTACGAATTTTAAAGATTTGACATTGGATTCGTATTCAGCGACCTCGAAAACCTATAAAAACAATATAAAGTCCACAGAATTAGAAAATTTAATAAATTCTGCGTCTGTAGCGCCATCTACAATTGTACGAATTTCAATGATTTGACATTAGATTCGTATTCAGCGACCTCGAAAACCTATAAAAACAATATTTAAACCGCTGGCAGCGCGCTTCCAGCGTTCCCAGCGCGTTGCCAGCGGTCCCAGCGCGCTGCCAGCGCTTACTCCGGAACGCGGCTTCTGAAGGTATTTTAAAAAGCGTGGTTGTAAAAAATATTTTTTTTCTCCCAGCCTTTAGAATTGTTGGAAATTAGTAAAGTTACTTGTATTTTATAATTGGTACTTTTTATCAAAAGTTTGGGTGCTCTTTTTTTTGCTTAGTGTATTCAGTTTTATAGTTATAAAACTAAAAAAAAAACGCATATTTTCCGTAATTTAATAACAAAAACATGTTTCAGGCACCATCAAATGTACTTCAAAAATTCTGAAACTTTGTACAAATCATTTTTTTTATAATTTCCAACAATTCTAAAAGCCGGGAGAAAAAAAAATTTTTACGACCACCCTAATAAATATATATATACACCGATTATCAACTAATTATCCACATCTCCCTAATGTAATATCTACTTATTTTCCACCGAAAATCCACCAACATATTACGTGGATATTAGGATAGTATGTCTTGTTTGAGATTGTACAAATAAAGACAACTGAAAATATTACAATTTGTGAAAAAGTTCGAACTGTTCGAACTTTTGAACTGTTCGAACATGTTCGAACATGTTCGAACTTTTTTCAGAAAATGTTCCAACTGTTCGAACCCGGTTTATTTACAGGCCTAGAAATTACCCTTAACGTAATAAAGAATTGTGAATAAAAAGATTCAATTTAATATATTTATCGCAATTCTAGGAAAAAAAAACGATGAAAAAGAGGCTATTTTTCGGTTTGAAAGATGTAACCTCCCCTTAAGAAACTATACCTAAGAATAAAATATTGTGCACGTTAAAAATTTGTTGAAAAAATTTTCCCAATAAGTAAAAATAAATAGTGAATCAAACTTGAGTTTTTTCCTTGTCGCTCCACTTTTATCTGTTGCTCTTGATTCGAAAAACAATAATGCATTGGATGCCTTTGGTTTTGTTCCGCTACAATATATTACTACATCACAAGCCGGGATCCTAACATTACATTTTGAGTATTAATTTTATTCTGTTGAAACCTTAAAAGGGTTCTAAAGTTATGTAACTTTTTATTACATAACTGTAAAATTGAAATACAACTTTAGTATAACATTATATATTAATGTAAAATGACTGCCAATTTTATACAGTGGCGTGCAATAGTATTGAGCCAAATTGTATCATTTTAGTTACTTACTTCATTTTGTATAATAAATATCTAAAATATTGTATTATTCGTATATCTGACGTATAAATACATGTATTTTTTTGGATAAACGTTTTATTTTCCTTTGACCAGTAAAAAATTTTCAGAACTTAAAAAATCATGTTGGCTTAATACTTTTGCACGCCACTGTATATTCACAATTGGGAGTTCAAATTAACCATGCGCGATAGCGACCGTTGTATGAAATATTGACGATAACGCGAAGATAATGCCCTTTGCCAATTCATTATAAAGCATGTAATGAGGAATAAAATTGTGAAACATGCTACATTTTCAGATATTGAACAATGAATAGGTCCTCAAATTACAAGGATTTCTGTAGAAGGGAATCTAATGCAGATATTCCAGAACGAACCCAACAGCGTTATCGAAACCGTACAGATATATATAATGAAGAAGAGGTCGGTATCTATATGTACAAATAAATATTTTTAAAAATAATCGGTTAGACTAAATTATTAAAAACACTTAAATAGCAATTTTCGTATCATGGGCGCAAATTTGAACTTTTCGCTTATAATTCGAACAAATCGTTTTGTCCTTATAACTGCAAAAAACCGAGGTTCTTCCACGTCTGGAATGCTGGCAAAGAGCAAAAAAAAATCTACTTTGCATTCGCTTTACAGGCACGATAGAACAATGTTTTTGTGCAGGTAAGAAAAAAAATAATTGAACTTATTATTGCAATTAATTACTACAATTGCCAGAAATTCTACAATATGTTTATATTATTTTTTAAGGAACACATGGAAGTTGATAATGACAATAATGAAATAATTGAAAATGACGATCACAATGACATGCAAGCAGATATAGAGATCCAGGACAGACAATATGACATTCAATTTGAATACAATTTACAAAATGAAGTAAGAATATATTTTATTGAATTTTTTCCTCTATACCATTCAAATGAAAATTAAGTTAAATAATTTAAATACACTCTGACCTCGAAGGGTGTGATAAGTTGAGTCCAAAAAACCTTTAATCTTTCATAAAGTTACATCAACCGATTACAATTGGTTGTTTTATAAAAAAAAGTTATTCAAGTATTTAAAAAGATAAAATTCAATAAAATACACTTAAAAAAAAAACGCATTATTTTGTGAAGATTAAAAATTAGGTAATGTTCAAACATACCGTATTTGTTAATAAATGTATCAATTTTAAAATTTTAGAATCATTCGCTCCATTTGGATTTATTAATGCACCTTGAAACCTTTTGTAAATGTAAGGTCTTGTTTAAGGGGGCTCTCCACGAAAATGGCTAAAATCCAAAGTTATGGACGGATTCACTTGAATTTTTAAACGTTATATTATTTTGTAGTGAAGGTCGTAATCATTATTAAATTGAAACGCAATTTATAGATACATATAAAAACTTAAAATGATTATTATTACATATATTAATTAATAATATAAATTGTATAACTTATATATATGCATTTATACATTTTATAATAAATTCTCTTTTCTATCTGGTCTCTCCGACTGCCTCAACGTAGAAGACTATTTTCCCTATACATTTTGCACGACTTTTGACAATTGTTTGTAACGCAATTACTCGAATATTCAATGAACTCGCAACACTTTTAAAAGTAACTGACGCCCCACGACTATGTCAAACTTTTTAATCATATTTTACTTTTTAGTAATTGATAAAGCACTTCGTTTATAACAATATCTATTTTGTAGCGATACGTACAGTTTGAACTGTTTTAAGAAATTTATGAAATTTTATTTTCTCGACAGTTTTATTTTTAGTGTTTAAATGTTATAAACGGGATAACGTTATATACGGGAAACGTCTTAATCGAGTTTTACTGTATTTAAAACACTTTCAAATGTTAATTATTTACTCAATAAATGAGAATTTTTAAGCTTTTTTGAAAATTCAGTGTATCAAAACATTTCAAGTACCAAATCGTATATTTGGGATCAAATAGCATTTAACTGAACAATAATCAAAACATTTTAAAACCATTTTAATTATGATGAAATGGCATTGTTCATGAACTAGACAAAGCTGTATTAATGTACAAATTGAGATGGTGCAGAGAGCCAGTCGATTGGAAGCATAGAGTTACAATTTTCTTCGTTACAATTTTTTATAATTTATTTACAAAAATTACTTACATTAATTTATAATAAATAAATGAAAAAATTCATCAAAAATGAGACTTTATATTTTTCTGTCACAATTACGTTTTTTTTTTTTTTTTTTTTTTTATTTTTTTTAATATAATTATATTAATTTTTATAATAACAATAAAATATAATACATATTGTTCATATTCAATTACATGGATCTTTTTTTTTTACATATACAAAAATAGTATTGTGTAAAATTTTATAAAATTTGTTAAACAAATCTATATTTATATTGTAATAAACTGCGAATAAAATAATATATAATATACATTTTAAATTATAAATTACATTGTATAAATAAAAGGTACATTTTATTTTGATAAAATATCAAAATATATAATTATGAAATGTTTTATTTCTATACGCATTGCCTGTATTTGTTAAAAACAGGGATATTATGACTGAAAAGATAAACCAATCATTGATCATACACAGAAAAAATCTTACCAGAGATTATACCATTTCTACAACTCATATGTAATTGATACGGTTGCTGTATCAACTTCGGCACAACATAGGTGTTTTGTCGCACGATGATAGACCGTACAAATGCGTCTGTTATACAAAATTGGTACAGCAGTCGTCCCAAGTTAGGTTAACTATATACTAGACCAAACAAATGGATTGCTGTTGATCTGTTGTTTGGTATACGTCTCATGTAGCAACATTTTTTCCCTGCAGAAGTCGTGGAATTTTCAGGTAATACAATCTTTATACCCGCGTGGAAAAAAAAAAGAGTCTGGTATATCTTTGCCAGACTGCCGCCAGACTGTTGCCAAATTCTTTTTTCAACGCAAGTATTACATCAATATCAATAGTGTTTTTAATTCTATTTATAGTTAGAATAACAGTAAAGATGTTTACAATATTGAATAAGAATAAGCAAACACGTACGTTTCATGGCACACACACATATATATATATATATATATATATATATATTTTTCTGTTTTTTAACATTTGTTTAATAACAATTAATATTATACAGACATTAAAAGTTATTCGTTTCTGGAAATTATTTGTATATTTTTTTAAATTACAAAAATTTTACTTTACCTATATAAGAATCGAACACCAGACTTCTACGAGACAGACAAGTACGTGATTGATCAATGTTAAATGCTGGAAGCAAATATAATATTATATGAATGAATAAAATAATGTATTTCTTTGAATGACACTCATATGTTGGTAACAGATAAGAATATGGATCCGGATCGATGGCGCAGTGGTATATAACGTCCCGCGTAGAAAAAACAGTCTGGCAACAGTCTGGCAAAGCCGTGCCTGACTGTTGCCAGACTCTTTTTTCCACGCGGGGTACTTGGCTGTCATGTAGAAGTGTTCGATTCTTTAGGTAAAGTAAAATTTTTTTAATTTAAAAAATATACAAAATAATTTCCAGAAACGAATATAACTTAATGTCTGCAATATTTAAATAGTTAACTAATGTTAAAAAAAGAAAAATAGTTCATTTTTATTTTTTTAAATATATAAAATTTTGTGATATCAATGTGAAATCGATGTGATATTATTGTGAACTTACTGTGAGCTCACTGTGATGTCGCATTCACAGTTTCACATTTATATCACGTTGAAGGGGAAATTCTGGTTAAAATGTGAACCGCATGTGAATAAGCACAAGTAAAGCGCATGTGAAATCCCTGCGATGTCACTGTGATATCACTGTGAAATTCCTAGTTGATTGGGAGTATAAAATGTTAAAC
>JABFOU010000185.1:0-11862 GCA_022817745.1 Scelioninae gen. 1 sp. ZL-2020 | reverse complement strand
GTTCCCTACTTCTAAGGATATTATCATAAAAAAGTGACAAAAGAAAAATCTTAACAATAGCTTGAAAGGTAAGTTTTCTGTATTGACTCCTTTCTTTCGTTACAGTTGTATCTGTATTCTTTTTCTAACCGACAATTAAATGTGTATGGAGTTAGATTCTTTTGTTTCCCCCTTATCCATATTTTTTAATTTTATTTCACCAAGTCATTAAAATGATACTTCAGACCTCGATTCTAAACGCGTTTGAAGTCCATCAGTAAAAATACAGAAAATGAAGAAACAAATGAATATTTATAATTAAGCGTTAGCAATTTTACGGTATTATTTATATTAAAGAAATATTATTTTTTATTGAAAATACGCTAAAAATTTCGTCATGTATACCCAAGTTGAAATATAAGACTCAAAATGATCGTATTTAATTGAAATATGATGTGTAGAAAAAATGTCAAATATTTGATGTTATATATCACATCAACACAAGATTAAAATCGAATTAGAATTCATAAGACATTCGATTAAGATCACATTAGCATTTATCTCTAAAAATCACGATCAAATTAAAGAATATCACAACAGAAGAGCACCAAAGTAAAAGTTTGATTATTTTTATTTCGAATTATGGATCTCTAATCGCGCATCAATCGAATCGTTACTCTTCATGATATCTCAAGTGAATCGTCACCAAGTCACACGATATCCTCATATTTCACTTGTTTCTCTCTTATTCGTGTAAAACAAAAAGCAACCAAGATGAGAACAAATAAACGCGGTGCGATTGCGAAAGAGTAGTACTGTTAAAAAACCACAGAAAGGTTTAATTTTGACACCAACAGCTGATTGGATCGAAGTTAATCGATAAATATGTGGGTACAAAATTTTTGAGCTCGTCTCTGAGCTTTCCAAATACAAAACAATTAACAGATGAAGGCAAGTTGGCATCAGGTGCCTTACTGGCAATTTTTTGCGGTAGGACGCATTTTTTTTATTTTTTAAGTCTCAACATTTTGGAAAGTTCTATCGGAGCGACAATTTTGTATGCTGTGCATATCTGGGGTATGTACATAGTGAAATCTGCGTAATAAAACTGAGTTAGTGAATTAGATTCTAAAGTTTTTTGGACTTTCTAACCTTCTGTATTCAGTAGATACTGATCTTTGGATCTTCCCTCGATACTCTTTGTGCAACTACGTTAGTTCTCTGTGCATACTACAGCATTTCGATTGAAAAAGGAAACATAATAAAATCGACCAAATAGTGTTGTGCACTCTGTTTTCGGTTGACTATAAATATGGTCCTTTAATTACATAAATACGAAAAATATATTTTATATCCAGTATTAACAAATTTGAACTCGTATATTCTTACACGGCGAATTGTTTAAGATTGCGTGCGTTTGTTATGAATAAATAATATATGTTCTCTCTGTTTTTATTCAATATTGTGCAAACCTCTTTACTACAACGTATCTTTGTTATAAAGTAAATAAAGATTAAAATGAAAGATAACTTATGAATGTTTTTGTTACACAGAATAAAAAATGTAGAGCATAAAGTGTTAGTGTAAGATTTTAGTCGATTTCTTTATGCTACTAGTACACCGTTCCACATTGTACTAATATATATTTGTTTTCAATTTGAATTATAAGTAGCAGATTTTTTCTGAAACCCAATTTATTTGTGGTAAGACAGGGACACTTGCAAAAATTCTCCTCCGAAATCTCCGGCTGAGTCTCTCTTATCTATAGAAAAATAACTATAGACTTTTATTTTCAAGCAGAACCCATTGCTAATCGTCATATGTTCCACTACCTTTTGAGAGCGAGTGAGTCGGAAAATGTCATGTTTCTTAAAACTATCAATATTTATTAACAAATTTCAAAATCATTATCTTAAGTTGAAAAACATTTTGTATTCTTGTTGATATTTTTATCGTTTCTCATAGCCAAATCATGCAAACTTGCAATATCCTGGAATAGTATATTGTGTATCAATGTAACTTTTTACGCACTAGTGCGGAAAAGTCACTTTGCGCACAGGCACGTGTACTGAAAAAACATTATTGTATCTAGTTAGAAAATTTTTTTCCGCTGTTGTTTTTATTCATTACGTCTCTGTTTCATTGTTGAGAACGAGTCCTCATATAACGTAACAATTTCAGTTTTAATCGCATTTAAAACCTCTTTAGTCTTTAATTTAGGCTTTCGTTCCATACTTTCTGGGAAAGCCAGTGAATTCTGAAAAAAAGAGAAGGTTGTCGGATTTTTTCACTCCTTTAAATTCCTATATTCTGCCTCTTCTTCATTTTTTTCTACAAGATCGAATTTATAGTCTGATAAAGAGGATTGTCTCGATATCGCCCATCTCGACATTGGCAATATTCTGTCTGAGAACGGTGTTATCTAAAAATTACGTCAGTACGTATTATAACTAATGAAATGCAATAAAGCTTTTTTAATTAGACATAAACGATATGAACACAAACTTCTCGCAATTAATACATTTTGGAACAATATAAAGCGATACATAAATAACAAACTTTTGGAAATTATTAAATGATAACATTTTCCATGTATCATCAAGCACTCTTAAAGAAGTTTCACTATCGATTAAGTAAACTTGCATGCTTACTTAATTCATAAATGACACAAAAACAAATACTCCATGATGCAGATATTTCTATCTTATCTAACATATCTATGTAATTTATATCTAATACATTGAATTAGAATTAGTAAACTTCAGGAAAATTTTTGATGAAAACTTTGTCCATGTATTATATTTTATGTATCTTCTGAATTCAACGAAACTGTAGTAACATTCGTTAACAACTTTATTTTATGGGAATATTGTAATTTTTCCGATCGTATCAGTAGATTATTTAAATAATAATACAGACTGGGAAAAAACACGATGTGCAAAAACCAACGCAGCCTCCTCGTGGTGCACATTGGATAATGCTAATATTGGCGTTATAATTCATCAAAATGCATGATAAATTTCAAAACGTTCTAACTGGCAAAAGTGAACGTAGATACAAGATTATTTTTCATTTTATTCAGAAAAAAGGTATTCTCTCTCTGACTAATGATGTTAAATGGATACTTCAAACGTGTATAACTTTTGAAAAATGCATTTTTTTGGAAAAATGTCTTAAATAAAAGTTACTTATGTTTTTATGAGGAATCCAAATCTGCAATAAAAAATGGGGGTTCCCATTTAAAATTTGAAAGTTACCCCCTGCCCCACCCCCAGGGGGTGGAGGTAGGAGGTCAATTTTGGTGTCATTTGATAGCTTTTTTAAAAATATCAAACACGTGTTTCAGCGTTTCTCGATGCAAAGCGTAGTTTCCAAGATATTTGACCGTCCCGGAACTTTTAGGACACCCTGTATAATATATTATATATAAAAGTACCAAACGTACCAAATATTTCATAGTTTAAAATGATCCTATGATTCAATTCTTTATGCAGTGATTTGCTAATAAATTATCGATTTATTTACAAAAGTTTTTAGTTTAGTCAAGTGTATTTCAATCAGTTTTTAATTTATTTTACAATTTTTTGTATATAATTTTTGTATAACCAGATTTGGCTTAGCTCTTTCAATGATTTCACATCTTTTTTATGCAGTGTTCTAATACAATGATTTTTTTTTGTTTTTTAAGTTTTGAGTTCAATATTTGTTTAATAAATTTTGTTAAAAATTATTATTTGTTTGGTCCTTCCAATGATCTTGCATGTTTTTTATGCAGCGTTCTAATACAAAGATGCTTTGTATTAGAACACATTATTTTATTCTTCAGTTTAACTTTTGTATTTCTATTTTATTTTTTGCTTTATTTAAATTTTCCGATCAAATAATTGTTTCAAATATGAAATAACATCTTTGCTTATTACGGACAAAGCTTCAGAGCAAAGATATGTTGGCTCGTATATTGGTACCTCTGTGAGGTAATTTCTAAATAATTTTAGTTATACAAAATTCATAAGAATTGCAAATATAATATTTTTATTTTAATCTTGGGTTTTGTGTATTTTTTATAATTTTAGAATTGACTTGGCTCTGTCAATGACTTCACATGCTTTTATGCAGTTCTAATAATTTTGTTTTCATTTTATTTCATTTTTTAATTTATAATTTTAAAAAAATGATGTGCTATTATTTATTGTGAAATCGATTTTACAAAATTTATATTTTTAAAAAAATTTATTTTACGTGTAAATATCCTACTAACATATAAATCTAAATTATTAATGTAATATAATCAGAAACGAAATTTATATTTGAATATTTAGTTCAGCATCAACCGTCATTCTGAACGGACACGAGTTTTGTGACTCCGTATTTTTCACTAGCTAGATAATTCCATTTGGCAAGTGGATATTGATTTTTTTTCTATCAAGCTGCGATTGAAAACGATAGACCTCATTCAACACTAATTACTTGGAAAGAGATTCAACTTTTGGAGATGATAATTGTCTGGACGATTCCTAACCTATTTGCGATCGACTTAGGAGCTTTGAAAATTTGAATTTTGGCCACGTTATATGGGAGGAGAAAGTTGGTCAGCCACTTTCTCCTTCATCTGTGAGTAACGTCTCAGAGTTTCTTTTTTTTTTGTATCTGTTGCTGTCGAAACGACGTCTTACAAAAGGTTAATCGGATGTAACTTGTACCTGTAATGCGTTCCATCTGTCAGAACCTTTATTGTAACCCGATCCCAAGAATCTGCACTGACCGCATGACGTTTTTGTACACCTGAAATCAATTCATCGCCCTATTGATTCCCGTTCACGTTAATGGGTGTTATCATTCATGTCACTGGAAGCCTTGTTTCTGCCGCCATTGTTTGCTTTGCAGACTGTCCGAGGCTCATCTTGGCTCCATTGTTCTACGAAACTCTGAAATTCGTCCTGGCATAACCGACATCAATAAGTGAGTGAAGATTTTTATTCGAGTCATAACTTCACAACGGCAGTATTACTCGAGGAGATAATCGGAGAGCCTATCGGAGCCCAGCGAAGAGGTTGTTGCGCGACCGCGCGTGGTCGAGCGCTCGTGTAGCCAGTCCGGTCCACCGGGCGTCGTCCGAGCCGCCGGTCTTCTGCTAGCTCACGCGGTCACTCAGGACTACCACCACTACAAGCATCCGACACTCGCGTTACTCAGGCTTGCCAAGATTGTTCATCTGGAGTCAGGGCTGCCATCGTAGCAGTGATTAAACGAAAGCAACCATATACGGAAAGATCTTATAGAAACTAATTTTTAACTCTCTTACAATTACAATTTTTAATTCTCTTACAATTACATACTTTTTTTTTATCGAATATTTTTATCAAATGAGGAAATGGCCGAAACAAATTTTGCAGACATAAAAGCTTCGATCGACAGACTTGCTACAGTTATCGGGAATTTGCAAGTATCGCAGGACGCTAATTCAATCGTAATTAATAATCTGCAATCATCCCAGGAATCCCTCATAAATTCTCATTCGAAATTATGCGATGAGCTACAAAAAACAAACGAGAGCAATACAGCTCTTACCTCTAAAATCAACTCAGTTTCCTCAGAGCTCGCATTATTCAAGAAACAGATCGATAGTAAAGAGAGAGGGAAAAATTTGATATTATTCGGCTTAGAGGACAATGAGACCACAAATGAGAACCTTATCCTCTCAGTAGAAAATTTATTTAAAGTATCGGGAGTGACCCTGCCTGAGACAGCCTGCGAGGATGCGTTCAGACTGGGCAAGCCGTCGACCAAGTCCCGTCCCATTTTAATCAAATTTATTTCAAGCAGATGGACGAAACTTGCATTTTCGAATCTCGCAAAATTTAAAGCAAGAGGATTAGCTCTAGGCAATGATCTAAATTTAGACGAGAGATCAGAAAGACGCGAAATGTTGAAAATTATTCCTCAACTAAAGAAAATCGGAGTAGAAGCTTCGTTGAGAAGAAACCAATTGGTAATTGAAAATAAACCGACCAATCTAGTCACTGCTCTAAAGATTTTGAAAGATGCCTCGTTCAAGGACTCTTCAGCAGCAGAGAACGAATCTGTCACCAAGCCATCAACTTCCAACATCGAAATGACAAACGTCTCTATTAACCCGCCGACGAAGGAAAATCCCGACTGCGTAAGGGAGGACTCGTCTTGCGAACGAAACGTGGGAATTTCAACTGAAGGCTTTTCTCGCAAGAGACCAGTTGACGAAACATCTCCCCAACAGAAAAAAAGAGGCCGTCCTACAAAAACAACTCACCGTTTTGTTGCGCCCCTTAACACCCATAACAAATATTTGACGGACTATCCCCAAAGCTCCCACACACCACAAGATTCTCCGCCTCTAACCAACCCAAACTCATCTTTTTTACGCAGGAATTCCCCTCCGTCTCGCTCCCCAGAATCTCTTCCCGAGAATGCCTAGTTTCTGAGGTCTACTTCCCTCAACTCTTTTTTTGGAACTGCCATGGGATAACCAATTTCCTGGAGAGAAGTAATACGTTGAATACCGATAACATTTATTTCTTGTGCGAAACCTGGTCTACCGATCAATATATACGCGGTTCTTTTAATTTTCCGATGCGGTCAATAGTAGCGCCAGCAATAAAGAAACCCGGACCAGGCAGACCAAGCGGTGGTCTAGCAATATTTTATAATCCGGACACTTTTAAAATAGATTTAATTTTGCAAAAAGAACTCTTCCTAATTGTACATGTCAACGGAATTTTGAATAATTTTATTTGTGTGATTGTATATTTACCGCCGTACGACGATGATTACGTAAACTTACTCGGCGAATTGACGATCAATTTAACGGTTTTATTAGAGAGATACGCTCATCTTCCGTGGATTATAGGCGGCGACTTTAATGCGCGTGTAGCAAATTTTAATCAATACGAGAATGCCTCAAATCTCGGCAACTTTTCTCCTATCCGCGAATCGTTGGACAATTTTTGCTCTCGTAGAGGACGCGAGCTTCTTACTTCTCTCGAGACATTTGATCTTGTCCTTCTGAACGGTAGAGCTGGAAGCGATACCCCTGCTAACTTTACTTTTGTGTGCGAAACCGGTCGTAGTGTGATTGACCTGATATGGTGCACCCATAATGCCCTGGATATTTGTCGTGATTTGCAGGTGCACGATTGGTTTACTCCGTCTGACCATTTCCCGATATCCCTTACACTGGCCGATTCGTACAAGCCTGCAGTCACCACAACTCCGACTATTATGAGATGGAACAACGAATTCGGTGAGACTTACAAACGTCATATGTTGTGGAGATCGGAGATTGGTGTGACCGCCGGCGACGTGGACGTTCTGAATGAGAACTTGAACTCAACGATACGTTCTGTCGCAACAGAGTTGGGTATGCTACGATCCTTTCCTCGCCGACTCTCGCGTAACGATAAACCTTGGTTCGATATGGAATGTAGAGAAGCGAAAAAAGTTGCGAGAAAACTATTGAAACAATGTGAGAAAGTGAACTTCGTTAGTCCATTCATGGAAAAATATTGTTCGGCTAAATTAAATTTCAAGAAAGTGATTGCGAAAAAAAAGATCGATTACAGAGAGCACCGTTTGAACCAATTATTACGATTTGATAATCCCTCGAATTTCTGGTCTTTTATAAACGAAAACCGCCATAAACCTCGCATGCAATCAGATATTGGCGTTTCTGTTTGGACAGACTATTTGATTAAATTATTCCCTCATCGTGAGGTTGAGCTACCTATCGCATTCGGTGTATATGATGATATCCTGGACGCGGAAATATCATTTGAAGAGGTTTTGCAGAGTTTTCAGAAATGCAAGGATAGGAAGACGGCCGGCGAAAACCTGATTGGGTTTCCTTTCTACAAGAACCTTCCCGATAATTGGGTGTTATATTTGGTTCACTTGTTCAATCAAATCCTAAAATCTGAAGTAGTGCCCAGCGAATGGTCTAAACTGACTCTTTTCGCTATATTTAAAAAGGATGACCCAACCAACCCCGAAAATTACCGTCTTATCTCACTTATAAACTGTATATCAAAGATCTTTATGCAAACCATTCATGTGAGATTAACAAAATTCTGTGAGACACACGATCTCCTTCCGGAGTTTCAATCTGGGTTTAGGAGAGGCAGAGGTTGCATGGACAACATTTTCACGCTGTCTGCGATAATTCAGCTGAAAACCATCTACCCAAAATCGAAACTGTTTGCAACCTTTGTCGACTTTAGATCAGCTTTTGATTCGGTCGACCATTCGATTTTGTGGAACAAACTCTCCCATCTTAGTGTCAGCTCTAAATTACTGAATATTTTGAAAAGCTTCTATAGCCAAGCTTCTGCGTCAATGCGAATTGGGAACGAAGTCACCGTCTCTGTGCCGATCTCTGTAGGAGTTCTACAGGGAGAAACAAATAGTCCACTTATATTTTCCTTGTTTTTGGCGGACCTGGAGAACTTTCTAGTATCTGAAGGTTGTAGGGGAATCTCGGTGTCTTCTCAAACTTCAATTAATCTGCTGGCTTACGCGGACGACATCGTTCTCCTGGCTGACACCCCGCTGGAACATCGTAAGACTATAGATGCGTTAGCGATGTTCTGCTCACGAAACAGGCTCCGCGTAAACACCTCTAAAACCAAAACTGTAATTTTTCAGAAAGATAGATCCAAATGCAAGTTTTCAAGCTTTCCTTTTGCCACCGAGAGAATTGAGGTGGTAAAGGAGTATAAGTACTTGGGTGTTTGGTTCTCCAACAAGGGTACTTTCAAAAAGGCCATTGAATCCAACATAGAAGCAGCATCCAGAGCTTTGGGAGCCTCCCTGCGCTTGATAAACCAACTGAAACTCCATGACTGGACCCACATTAACACGATTTTCGATAGCTTTGTTAGGAGTACGCTTATGTACGGGGCCGAGGTATGGTACACGGTTAACGAGGTCAAATTAGAGAAGATACAAACCGCATTTTTTAAGTCTATTCTAAACATTCCGCGCAACTGCCCACAATATGCTGTTCGATTGGAGGTGGGGCGCTCAGCCCTGTCTGTTTTTGCTTTTAAAAATACTTTGAACTGGATGAACAAAATTCTCCATATGGAGGATTCCCGATATCCTAAACTATGTCTTCTAAAACTGGCAAACTTGACAATTACGCACCCTGAGATTGATAGCGACTTTTCAGTGAGAATTAAACCCTTCTTCGAAACAGGCAAATGCTTAGAAGAGTGGGAAGGTTTCCTGAACGGGAATCCGTTCCAAGTTGCAACGGTCGTTGAGAAACTTCGCTTAGCGTTGCTTGATAAAGATATAGCGAATGCCAAAAGTTCTACAAGCCTTGTCGTGTTCCCTCATTTGGAAATTGGGCCTGCCCAAGCCACAGCTAGCTATTTGTCCCTTCGATGCCCCTTTTCAGTTAAAAAAGTATTTGCGCAATGTCGCCTTCTGTCCAGATTTTTCGGAAGGTTGATGATAAATTTTGATAAAATTAGCTTTTCCGACAATCAATGTACACGCTGTGACGAATACACTGATGAAGACTTTTTTCACATTCTACTATCCTGCCGTCATTACGAAAACGTCCGTCAAAGTTTTTTCCCTCAAAACTGCAACCACGCCGAATTTTTCTCTGATTTTTTGTCTTCTCCTTCCCCTGATTTACTTAATAAATTTTATACATTTTTAACACTAATCCTGAAACGCCGAATGCAATAGACTGCTCTCCCTCACTAAGGTTCTTCTGTTTGTAAAAAATTTTTTTTTTTTTTGCTATAAATTTTATAACTACGTACCATTAGCGAATTCAGTTGAGAAGCGCGAATGGCTGAACTCACATGTATAGCACAAACTGGTGCAAAAACGTGTAATTTTAAATAAATAAAAATAAATAAAAGGATTTTCAAAATAAAATTGAAATAATAATATTTCATTTAAAAAAAATTATAAAGTATTGTTTTTAATTAAAAATCTGGCGCCAAAATGTCCCACTCCCAAATAAACAACAATTAATCAATATTCTTGTATTTACCAACGCATATTCTGAAATAAGTGTCTAAACTCAACATCTCATTGAAAAATTACCTTGCTAAAAAGTCACTTGGCAATCCCCGAAAATATCTATCTTGTGGTAGGCTAACGCTTGCCGGATTGCACGTAACTTATACACCGTATAAAAAGAAAAATAAATAACTTGCTGTAGTTATGGGGGCTAATACATTTTTAACAAGATATTAATATCAAATAAATGTACTTTTTGAATACTTTTATTAGAATGTTTTATTTAATAACGAATTATCTTATTATCATTTTGAATTAATTGTTACACAAAACACCATTGTTCATACCCAGTCAACCAGAATTTTCACTGTGACGTCACATGTGACTCACATGCGTGCCACATGCGAGTCACATGGAACACTCTTTTTCACTCTCAACGTGCAGAAAATGTGACGTCACGATCGTGACTCTGCATGGACGTCACAGTGACTTCACAAGTGTCGCATCACAAGGAAGTCACGAGGACGTCACACTAACGTCACAGTGACGTCACTGCGGCTTCACTGTGACGTGAATGTTACGTCAGTGTGACGTTATTGTGACGCCACTGTGACTTCACGTAAAAAAAAGTATAATGAATTCATAAATTATTAAAATTAATCTTATTAATTATGTTGTATGATTATTATATATCTATATTGAAATTTATATTATTAATGAAATATTTTTTATAAAATAACATTAGATAAAAATACTCTAAAGTCAAGACTCGAACCAAGGACCTACGATGTACAAGCTGGAACACGTAACCACTGAGCTAAAATCTTAAACATAAGTCAGAGAAAAATATTCTATTTAAATGATTTTGACTGTTATTTAAATATAACATTTTTCTCTGCCCTATGTTTCAGATTTTAGCTCAGTGGTTACGTATTTATTATCAATAATTATTATTTTATTGATATTTTTTTATTCAATGTTTGCAAAATCTTCAAAGAACAAAAAATTAAACGATTTTGAACTTTTTTCAAGCTCAAATAAAATTCTAATAAAAAATTACAAATTCATCTTTCCAAAAGTGTTTTTTTAAAATATTTTTTCAACTAATGAATCCTGCTGCAGTAAATGCAATTGTGGTGTTAAAAAAGTCTGAAAAAAATCTAAAAAAAAGAAAAGAATTTTTTGTAACTATTTTGTAACTATTTTGTATAATTATTTTATCTTATTAATTATTTAATGATTCAGAGTCTATAAAAGAAATAGAAGATAGAATTAATAATGGGCCTCGTTTTAAACGTCCAAGCGCAAAAGTACTCAATTCACAAAGCTTCTCTTCACAAAGTTGTACTAGTGATATAGATAAATGTCTTCCTGAAGATAATGAGGAGGTAGAAAATGATAATGAAGATGAAAATGAGTCTGAGTACGAAAATGATAATGAAGAAAACAAAAGAGATACTGATATCGAAGAAAGTTGTGTGTATAACGAAGAAAATCAAGATGATGATGAATACTCGCAGAAAGAAGTAAATGCTTAAAATTTTTGAATACTATTTGTAAGATAGTTCTTTAGTCAACTCATAATAATCAGATGTTAATGATAATATAAGTGATATCTCGACATAGCAAGTTTCAATTCAAGAAATTGTTGTAAACATTTATTGCAAGGTGTTCAAGTTATTTAATTTTATCTTACACGTGCGGTAGAAGTGCCTATTTCTCCCACTGTTTATAGTTGGAGAAGTAGGTATTTCTCCAACTAAAATCAGTGGGAGAAATAGGCACTTCTCCCACTACTCGTAAGATAAAATATCGTACCTTACATGTGGAAGGAGTAGGGACTCCTCAAACTCGTATATGATTGGCCACTCG